>JAPMOQ010060822.1:264775-313431 GCA_026543055.1 Argiope trifasciata
AAAAAACTCTAATAGTTACTAAAAATATTTGTGTGTGTTAAATGGCGTTTTTCAGAAAAGACAACTATATTAACGAACTTAAAAAGCAAGACTTCGTCTAAATATACATTTTGATCCAAATCATTAGAGATGTTATTGAGATACACGAATTAAATTTATCTGTAAACAAAAACTGCTCATATAAAATTATAAGTTTATAATTTAAATTCACTTGCTAGTGAACTATGTCCTTATTTAGATAATAGAATGCAATTTTCATCAATTCATATTAAATTCCTTCTTATCAAAATCCGCGTATTTCCTTTAATTCAAAAACCATTTGCATTCATATCCATGGAGTACAAATAGCAATAACATAGCTGTAACAGCATGTTACAGCTTAAATAACAACTTGGAACAAGATAAAAAATAAGAAGAAAAAAATGTTTCTTCTGGCAAAGGTCCCTTGGCAACAGCTGTAGCACCGGATAGTTCGCAAAGAGTGTCTCCTAATGATTCTGTCGAGTATAACAAGAGTAATCAAATTGTCCGGGTACTATCCAGATGTTGCATGTCATGTCACATACTTAAGGAAAGGTTGCTGCTGTCGGTGACAGGCAATCGGTCTAGAAGCAGCGGCACTGGAATGAGACGTTAACTGTTATTTATTAATTGCTTTCATTTAGGTAAAAATGCCATATCTCTGAGTTAATATGTTTTGATTAAGCACTAGAACAAAAAATATCTATATAATAATGTAGGATAAAATTGCATTTTTGCTAGAGGAAAGACCATTAATCGTGTTGGAAATTTTCATATTTTTTTCACAAAATAGTTCTTAATGTGCGGTTTATAAGGAAGCAATTTTAATGCAAGACAAGTATAGAATATTTTTGTAATTTGTATATTTTTGAAATATTTAAAGTCTGTTTTTAAAGGGTTAGTTAAAAACATTAAAAAACTTTCTTGAATTTATTTTCATTCTTTCGATTAACAAAAAAAGTACCCCAAATCATACCAATAGTTTTTTTAAGCATGGTTAAATACTTGTCGGTTGTAAAAACGACCAAAAAACAACCTTCCAACAAAGAAGAATTATGTGTGTATGCATGTATTAGCAATAAATGTTCCAAAGAGTTTCGTCTATTTATGTTCCAGGAGATTTATTGGAAGAAATAAATTATCCAGTAAAAAATTCAAAAAGTTCGTAAATGTTATGGTTCGAACGTATTCCTGAGTTGAATAGATTTAAATTTAGACCACAATGACAGGAATTTATTTTCAGATGTTCTTCATAAATATATACATTTGACAAAAGCAAAAACTGCCTTAGTAAGCATCTACATTTCAATTCAATTCACTAATCGAACAGTGGACAATTCAAAATGCTGGGTAGCAAATTGACTTAGATTCTTTGCCGAGCTCAGCAGTTTGATCTCGATCGTAACTTCAATGATCGCAGGATACAGCGTAAAAACCAGGGCAATGGAATGATCAGCCATCGAAAGAAGAGTTTTGTTCATTTTCGAAAGCTCTTGAATTTTGAAGAAAAGAGTTGAAATTTCGAAATGCTAAGTGACCAAATACATGGCAAAAACTGTTGTGCTAAATCTTTAAATGTTGTGCTAAAAACCTGGCTTATAAACACGCTTGATTTTCAGAATTAGTAACAATTTATTAGATAAAGTATTTAGATTTATGTTCTAATTTAAAGCTACTAGTAGGCTATTAAAGATAATATCATAATTTATTGTCTACTGAGAATCTAAATTATATCAGAACAAGGGATATTTTCTGCTTACTTCCAAAGATTTCGAAGAATGCAGGAAAATAAATGCATCTGAGGAGGAATCGATACTGTTTATTAGTATTTAAAGGAACGAATAGAAGTTTTGGAATAAAGACCAAATATTAAAATCGAAACGAATGATTTAAGCACAGTACAGAAAATCTCAAAACACTGAAACGTATGTTAATATTGACAGCCTTTTTGCCAATTATTTGAAAGTTTCTTTTACTGTGGAACGAAACTTTGGAGAAAGATTGAGAATTTTGAGATTTTCTTAAACTGATGACACTGTCTCCCGTTTAAAAGAATGGTAGTGAATGGGGGGATAAGGAGGAAGGCTAGAAATTTACCACTTCGAGGCTGTTAGCAAACCACCTCGATGAAGATGTTAGATGAATCGACTGGTATTGTGGACAGGATATTATAAAGACAGCAGTCAGTCACAACGAATCCTGTCGACACTGCCTTTTTTTAATGGTTGGCAATAAACAAGACGTAGAAGACAATTATTATTCAAGATTCGATTACGCTTCGTTATTCCAAACCTTATTTCGGCGAAAATAATTGTATATATATCTTCAATACACACCAACTTGTGGATGTTTAATAATGTCCTATCATTTTAACGTGCTATTGGTTCATAATTTTGGTTGATAACCAGCAGAATCGGTTATCAACCATAACTTGTGATCTCTTGATTTCTATCCCGATATTGCACCGACACTGTGGATAAAAATGAAGACTTTATTTTAAGTATACACCAAAGTATACAAGACCTAAGCACAACGATCCCATTGATTTACGAGACGAAGGATTCCTTGTTAACAGAATTCTTGTCGCTGTGACGAGACCCAGCTCTTCACAGTGTCCTTGAGTTCGCCTTTCGAATTGAAGCGCTTCCCTTTCAGATGTTTCTGTTAGAGATTCAACACATCAAAATTGCAGGGCGACATCCTCGAGCTGTAGGGTGGATGGTCAAGCTGGCGCCACTTGAATTGGTCAGCTCCGCGTATATGACCCTGGAAGCGTGTAGATGCGTGTTATCATGGAGCAGAACCACTCTCTCCGTGAGTAGTCCCAGTTTTTTGTCCTTGATGGACCTGGATAGTTTGAGAAGTACTTGAAATTCAATAAGTAGCGCAACTGAACAGCACACTACTGCTCTGTTCTGCTCCGATCTACGCCGAAGACTTCAATCGGATCCCTAGATATCTCGCTACGTTCTTCCATAGATTCACAGCCAACTATTTTAATGGTTATGTTGTTGCGACGTTTCTTACCCTTCCATTTGTAACAATACTTCTTAAAAAAATGGTGAAATGGGACTGAAATGATATGTTTATCCTAATATGTGCATCTCACAAGTGCATTTAAAACCTTTAATCTGCAATCGATATTTGTAAGCTGAAATAATGATCAAGGAAATTAATAGTAATTTTATTAACAAACAGTATTTTATTCAGACAAATAAAGTTGCGATAGAATTATTTGGCTTAAATTATGTATACAAAAAATGCTATTTTTTATTGAGAAATAGTAAAAAAAATTTTTTTAACTAAAACGCTCATAATATTTTCTATAATGACATGCTTGACCTTTATTTTTAATCCTGCTTTTAAAAACTCTTTTTTTATACAGTAATTCAGTACAATAGAGTATTTTTAAAAATATCGTTTAGATGCATTACCTATAGTGAATATAAATATTTGTTTTTCTAAAAAAATGTTTGCTTTGAATCTCCCTAAATAATGATTTTCAGCTCGCTTTGTTTATCTCGCCTATTTCTGTATTTCTAAAGTAAAAAAATTGTTAAATATGAAAAGTATGGATACAAAAATGAAGACAAAATTTTTATTAGACATTTTCTCACTCAACATCTATGCTCTTGTTTACGCTATGAGGTTCCCAACAATATTGTTTGTTTAGCCTTTTATTTTGAATAATATTGCTTGTTTCAGCCTTTTATCATTTTGAATAATATTTGTTACAAAAAATTATGAATCTGTTGATTTAGTTGGTTATTTCAATAACATGTTTTTAAAGAAAATTTCATGTCCCATGACATAAAATTATGACATGCATTAACTTTACAAGATACATGAAACCTTTGGGACCATGAGCAACTGTTTTTCTGTTCTTGAGATGTTAGCGTTTTCTTATAACATCATCAAAATATTATTGAAGTCATGAGAACCTTATTTTTTAACTCCGATAGGGCATGAAACGAGTCCCCATAAAGTTTTCGCAAAAACTCTTATAAATTTGCTTATTTTTTTATTAAGTGTTCGTCATTGGCGAACGATTATAATAAAAAATGTATCAACATGGTTCGGTCTGGTTAAAAAAATTATGCAAATTAAAGAAAAACTATTTTTTTTATTGTAAAAGAAAAAATATGAATATAACTTTTATTACTGTTTACTAATTAGCTGCATGATGAAATAATATTTTACAAATAAGCTGGGCATTTTTTTGCTGTGAATAGTGATTGGGCCAACGAAAGTTTTCGTTGTATAACAAAACTAGATTTATTTATTTATTGAAAACATTAATTAATTTTTTTTACCTTTAATTGTGTTAATATCCATTACACCACAATAGTTTCTTTACCTTTTCATTAAAAAAAATATTTTAAATTCATGCAATTTAAAAGCTATCCTCATTATTGCAACCTTCACTGTCGATTACTGTAAAAATATAATCCAATTTTTACTTTTTCATTCTCCACTATTTCTTTGAATTCTTACATTTCAGAAACCATTTTGATGCCAATTCCCTTTTCAATTCATACGATTTTTTGTTCTTTGAATGATAACAACAGTTATAAAAGGTGTTAAAAAATTAACACAAGACTTGAATTTGCCGCCATTCGTACAGTAAAGTGTTGACAATCTTATTTTTAAAAAACCATTTGACAGCAGGTAGTTTAAGGTTAGTAAAAATGGATAGAACAGCGTGTTTTAATTGCTGAACAATATTTCAAATCTAATGAAATTCTGGCCTCCACAGTTCAAAATTTTGAGAATTTGCCCCCTAGGATCAAGTAGTTAAACGCCAATGAATTTTTTATGAGTTTCTTTGCGGTCTATGCCAACAAGCCCACAAGCACGCATGCATTATAGGAAAAAATTCAATGCTTCATCAACGAAATTCAGCCACATTTATACAAAATGATTTCCACAAAAGACCGAGTATTTACCAGAAAACAAATGAAGGTCATTTGCCCATGTGTTATTCCTTATAACCCTATCCTGTGAACATTACGATTCAATAAAAATAAAACAATTCCAAGAAAAAAATCTGTATTTTTTATTTAATTCAAATCTTGCATTAACTTGTTCTATAATACAATAATGCTCTCTTTTTACTAACCCTAAAATATCAGATTTAGTAAAAACAATGTGTTTGGGTTTTTTTCAATAAGGTTGGCAACTCTTTACTGCTCGAATGGTGGCAAATTGGAACCTTGCGTTAATTTTAGTGAGCAACTCAAACTGCCGTTTATATTTTATTTCTTGCTGTAATTTTAGTGAGCGTCTCAACTTGCATTTATCTTTTATTTCAACGAGCAGAGCTGCTACTGCTTTGCATCGCGTTTGAAGAAAATTGGTTGCCCTGGGATAATAATTAAAATAATTAAAGTGACGCATGTATGCAAAATCACACTCTGGAAAGAATTTATTAGAAAAGCTTGAGCACTCTTCACCAGATCTCCCACATTGTTCTGAATATCAATACTTTTATTTTACTAAAACAGTTAAATTTGTTTTATTATTTTACATTAATACCCCTCAATATCTTAGTGTTTTGAAAATATTTCAAAAATTCGCATCATTTGGCGACAGCAGAGAGTAATTATGGTAACCCTGTAGGCAGCCACAGTTCCGTTCTTCGGCTCAATGTGAGTGCAGGAGGGAAACAATGCATATTGCTCTCAGACTTTGGCGGGGGAAAAAAGGAAGAATGGATATCGATTTATAGAATTCCAATATAGGGCTTGGCCCGAGCCCCACACCATAGACTTGCTATGGCATTAAATTTTATACCTCCGACTTTTATTTTATTATTTTTCCTCACCTAGTATTCAATTTTTTTGATCGCTTATAGTTTCCCTTACTTTTTACTTTTTTTATTGTTTCATGCTGTTGTTTCATTTCTATTTTGGCTGAGGTTTTTTTATTTCTTTCGAAAAAGAGATCCCTTGTGAAGATTTTACTGGTTTATGTTTCGAATATAGATGTACAAGTATTTTTTTCTCGTTGCTAGGGCTATAAAATGGGGCGTATCACAGGTGACTGGGGCTTTCTCTTTTCTTCTGGTATTTTCCTATCTTTTTTTGGCTGATGGGGTGGGCGTGAGAGGGGCTTTGCAATAGAAAATAAAAGTTTAGAATGATTTCCGATCGGTTGAAATTTTGTTTTGTGTGAAATGAAATCGTGTGGTTAAAAGCGCTTAGGTTGTGTCTTTTGTTTCTAGTTTTTTGGACAAATATTATACGTTCCGTGTATTTACTTTGAATAAACTTTCGATATGTTACAATACTTTTAAGAAGGTACGAAGAATAAAAGGTGTATTGTTTGTTTTCCTACGGCTTTAAATGCAATTTTTAAGAAGCGAAACAAAACCAATAAAGAGTAATTTAGAAATTCTAAATACGATATTTTAAGAAATAAAAATAATCCAGAGTTTAAGGCAGTTTTCCGCATTTTTACTGCTGATGTAGGTACTCAGCAAAAGAAGGACGTTGTTATATGACTTTTAAAAATTATAAGCGTTGCTTAATGTTGTTGTATATGATAATTGTTTGATGTTTTCACAATAATAAGTTTTGCAGCTCATTTTTCATGCACCTTTCAGAGTATTTGGGTTTTTAAAAAATTTACTGGACAATCGTTCTACTATTTTAAGAATTTATATCCACCTTTTGATTCAAATTAGTTTATTAATCAACAGTTTTTCGCATGTAAAATATTATCCATCTCTGTGACTCTAAATTCTATCTTGGTGTATTACATAGTATAAAAATATAGGTATTTTGTAATCAGTTTCTTTTTTCTGAAATTCCACCATCAGGGGTGCTATTTGAATGAAATTCAAATTTTTCTGCATTGATCAATTAACTGATAATTAAGTAATAGGAGCTACGTAGTGGAGATTATACTAAAGTTTAATATGATAATTGTTTGCATATGATAATTGTTTGATGTTTTTGCAATAATAAGTCTTGCAGCTCATTTTTCATGCACCTTTTAGTGCATTTGGATTTTAAAAAATTTTACGCATGTGTACTGGACAAGTATTCTAATATTTTAAGAATTTATGTTTACCTATTGACTCAAATTAATTTATTAATCAAAAGTTTTTCTCATGCAAAATATTATCCATCTCTGTGACTCTAAATTCTATCTTGGTGTATTACATAGTATTATAAATATAGGTAATTTGTAATCAGTTTCTCTTTTCTGAAATTCCACCATCAGGGGTGCTATTTGTATGAAATTCAAATTTTTCTGCATTGGTCAATTAACTAATAATTAAGTTGTAGAAGCTACGTAGTGGAGATTATACTTCTTCTTCTTGCATACAGCCGACCACCCCGCCACCACTGAACGTAGCAGTATCAACAGGATTTGTTGTGGTCGACAGTGGAGATTATACTAAAGTTAATTTATCAGCCTGAGCAAATATTATATCTGTATTAATATCGTCAGTATTGTATCTGACGTTTCTTCTATTTTCCATCATTTATATTCCTTCTAGCTGGATTTATCATGGAAACTAATTATGAAATGAAACATTCTTTATATTACTTGAGATATATCATCTCATAAAACATGAGCATCATAGTCACTGAACATAGTAGCATGAGAGATCACCTGCTGGTTAATTACTATAAAGCAAATACATACACATTTTTTAATTTCTTTAATGTGTATTCTAGAAAATATTGTAAGCATTTATGTTTACATCAGTTTAGTGAGCAACAGATCGAAAGCGAAAAAAAAATCCTTCTATCCAGCTGTTATCTTATTGTTGATATCTAAATATCACAAAATATAGGTATTTATATATTTTTATCGTTATTTAAATAATTTTATAATATTTAAATAATTTTTTTGGATTCATTATGTGCTGGCGCCATTTGCATGGAAATAGAATCAATTAATCGGTAATTAAGTTTATAGAAATTACAGTATCGACATTAATCTACAGACAATGTATATGTTTGTAATAGTAGAATCCGTGCAAATGTAACAAACTTAATTACTTGCAAATCAATTGATTCCCTTAAATATAAACTCCTTTAATGTTGTAAAATTTTTAAATAAATTTCGAAAAAAATGATTGAAAGATACAATAATATTCATAACAATTCATTCTAATACAAGCCACCTTTTAATAGCTCTAAAGCCTTCTTTGCTGAATTTAATGTTGCCGAAATGATTTAAATGTTATTACTGCAATAATACGCGTAGTGATTGGCGATAGCTAGGCCCGAACTCGCTATCTTAGGGTCCGTAGCCAAATATCATGACCACAAGACTAAAAGTGATCACTCAATCTTCAGGATGTTATCTGGCTTATAAAGCTTCCTCTCCATACGCATAGTATTGTCAATTGAAAATTTCTTCTTAATACTGTTACAAATCTTTTTGTAATATCTGTCCCTAAAAAATATATTTTTACATATATTCTTAAAATGTTGAATGGATTGAAGTTAATAACCTTTAGATATGCTGAAAAATTTAGACACCATCTGATGATATTATTACAAACTTGGAGATTTTCGCGATAAAAATTAAGGTTCCTGAAAATGCAAGAATTTCAGCGCTATCTTTCTTACAACCAAGATCTTGAGATCTTTCTAGAAAACTTAATGGTCTGTTAAAAAGTTCTATGAAAGTTCTCAAAATATTGTCAGTTCTGTTTTTGGAGAGCTAAACACGGCACTCTGAGGATTATTGTTGTTTTCGAATAAATTATTGTTTGTTTCGTTATGTTTTGTGTTTCTAAAAGATTCAGTATTTAGGTATGTTCTAATATATATAGAAATAATCCACTTTCGTTATTTAACGTGGACTATTTCCATCATCCATCCATCTAATAGTTTCCGTATCAATATTAAAAATATATTTCATTAATGAAAGACGTTATTGTCTGTTTTAAATTTCGACTAAACAATATTCTGAGTATAAAACTAAAATTTAAAGAAGGTCTTCCATTTTCAAAAAATGAATAAATAAAAGGAAGTTTTTTTTCTTTTATAGTAGAAAAAACTGGTAGTGAATAAAAAGATTATTTTCACATAAACTTTCAGGTTAATTATCATTTTCCTGTTTTTACGTCTAAAAATACCTAAAAAACTTCATTCATCTTTGTTTTGCTGTGAGGACCCTAATTATATTAGTAAGTAAACCAGACATTTTATGTGGGTGTTTTTCCCTTAAACACTGATTAACTTACCTTATTTTTAAACTGTAAAAATTAGGAAAAGGATAAAAGGTTTCTATTTTTGATTTTCTAATTAACTAATGGATAACAAAAAAAAGAGAGGAGATTTATATAATTTATTAAGGTTTTAAGGGTTTTAAAACAAGAAGAGACTTGAAAACTTTGATGTATCCGTGGAGAAGTGTAATTAATAAATATGAAAAAGAGTATTTGAATTTGTAAGTTTATATACCATGAATCTGACTGGAAAGAAATTAAATACCTTCAGTAAAAAATAAAAAATATGTAATTGAAATCTGTTATCACAAATTTCAAGCTATCATGTAATAATTTTTTTTGACCAAGTGATTATATTAATGCGCATGCGTCAACTTTCTTGAAAAATGCTTTTTTTTTTTCTTTTGAGGTTGAGGAAACTACAAAACTTTTTTTCCAGCCAAGAAAAAATAGAAAATGGAAATTGCTGTTTGCGCTTGATTCTTTGTCTGCTGAATTTCAAGCAAAATAACATCATTATCTCATAAAAAGGAATGCCACGTTTGAAGCTGAATAACGAACGTTTCCATCGCAATGCGATTTCCAAATGATAAACTATTTACCAATAAATTTTTTAACATATTAATTTATGTAGAATTATTATGTACATAAACTACTGTTTTCTAATTTATGTGATCATAAAACGGATTCATAAAGGATTAATCTTAGAACAGGAATCAAATCCTTCAATATTTCCCACTTAAGAATGAATGAAGGGATATTTCCTCACTGAATAACAGAGAAACTATTTTTATAAAAAGTGTTACTAAGCGCGAATGAAGGTGTTTTCAACATATTATAAAAATTAAATTATTTAATTTTCTCAGAAAAAGAAATTACATTCCATGAAATTAACAGCAATGATGTCATAGTTCTACGTTAATTCTTTAAAAACGTATCTACTGATAAAGAAGCATACGTAATAAAGAAGCAATACTGGTAAAAGCAAGTCAACATTTTGAAAACGCATCTGTTTTCAAAGAAGTGCACATAATAATAATGAAATACTGGTAAAAGTAGGCAATATATATGTGTGTGTGTGTGAGAGAGAGAGAGAGATTAAAAGAAGTTATTGATTGTTTAAGTGATTTCGAGTTTCAGTTATTCAAAAACACTTAACGAAAATAACATCCTGTTACCACCAGATAAAAAAAGGAATTTCATTAAAATATTAAAATAATATTTTTAATTAACGATTCAAATGACTATCATAACTTTATAAGGTATTTAAAATCTCCAATATTAATTTTTAAAGATTTTTGAACGCTACTTTGTGTGAGTCTTGAATATATATAAAAAATAAGAATTTAAAACTTTTACAAAAACACTTTTTCTCGTCTCAAGCAAGATAAAATATAATTCTTTCAGTCGTTTAAAACATTTTTAAACTGGAAATTTGACCTGCCATATTTATCCGAAGAAGTCTAAAAATAGGTATGTGGACCCTGAAAAGATTGAACTTGTATATTAAGTATGTGGATAATCAATGAAATTTCATAAAAGCATGCAATGAGGAGGAAATAATTTCTCACTCTAAATTGAAGCAAAGATCCTACATTCTTTTAAAGGCCCAAATACAGAAACGGTGATATTTTTAAAATAAGCCACTCATAAAATATAATTCCTTGGGAAATTTAAAACATTTTTTCAAATGGAGCTTTCAACTTCCATGTTTATCTCAAGAGGTGTAGAAATGATAATAATAAAGTTTTTTGCGCATTAAGTTTATTCAATGGATGTCCGCAAAGACATTCAACACAGAAGAAAATAATTTATTACTTTAAATCAAAACAAAGGTTATTAAATGCACAAATATAAGGATGCTTTTAAAAATAAAACAATAAGTTAATTCAATAAGTTAAAAGTAAGTTAACTGAATAAGTAAGGCACAGTAAAAAAAATCTTGAAACTAAATAAAGGCTTAATTGATTGACTGGTAAAAGCAAGTCAACCTTTTGAAAACGCATTTGCTTTCAAAGAAGCGTATATAATAATAATGGAATACTGGTAAAAGCAGGTAGAAAATAATTATTTTGTTAATTGATATAAACAAAAATGATGTATCACATCAGAAATGAGCCGGCGTCCTGCCATAGGGGTAGCACGTCTTCCCCGAGATCTGGGCTTCACGGGTTCGAGTCCCTGTTCGGGCATAGTTGCTCGATTAGTGAGTTGTATGAATGTTATCCCACCTATAAAAAGGGATTGTGCAAGTGAATGTGAAGCCTAAATTAGTCAAGTCGTACTCTTGGACCTAGTTGGCGTTACTGAACAAACAAGAGACGCTGATTTCAGCTTAAATCGCTGACAGCATTCCGTTTGTGGATTGTAAAAGGACCATAAGTAACAACAACAGAAATGAGTAAATATACATGTTTAAAACAACTAAAAAATTTACAAGTATTTAATAGTTAGAGACTGAAATTTATTTTAAATATTAAAAATATACTTGGTCAAAATGGGTATCAGAAAATTGAATTCGAAGCGCTAAGAAATACTGAAAACAGCACAATAGCAGGCACCAATTATTAGAGAATTAGACATGAGTAGACTTACCATTCTCAGCACGTTCTTCCATTTTGTAAGGAAGTCCTACAAAACGGATTTAGCAAATGGTCATATAAATGGCCCCAAAACAAATACTCGGGGGGACCTCACATAACGGAAGTCATCAGCCGAATTGAGGTTTCAATCGTACGTGACGTTATTTGTTTTCGGTTTCTTTCATAAAGTATATTGTACTCGTTTTAACAGAATATGGTATTATTAGCCTTTCATTTTTACTATAACCGTGCAATGCTTAACTCTTCTAAAAGCATATCATTGGGCATGGCAGCACCAAATTTGGAATGTTCTTATAGTGAAAACTGTAAATTTGAACGTCAAATCATTTTTTAAATTCAATAATTTTAATTGATAGAATAGTAAAAAATTTACAATTTTAAATCAGTACCAATTAATTGATATTGATTTAAAATGGTAAAATTTCTATTAATTAAAATTTGAATCCAAAATTAATATCAAATTTAGAATACAATATCATATAATTGTATTCTTAATCCACCTGAAGCTGTTAAATTTTGGATTCTTAACAGGAGGAAGCTGTAAGAAGCCCTGAAATATTAGTTTTTATGCAAGATTTTTTTTGGATCAATTGCTTCGCAAGCTCATTATTTTGAGACGTAATTGCTGCCTTTTTTATAAAAATTAAAATGTTTAAAAAATAAATATATATATAATTATTAATAAACTAACCACTTTTAGCAATAGCTAGTGCGTCAGAAATATTGTTTTTTCTGATTCCTAAGTTATAGATATGTTTTGGATTTGCTTAACATTTCATTTTTTGTTTAAAATAATAGTAGTTTCTCTGGAATCGATTCTACGCATTTGCTGACATCTAGCAAAACCATTGCCAGAGGACTATAGTTTAATATCCAATATGCACAATTATGTAATTACTAATCATCTACTATTTTATGTATTACGAAAGAACACCAGCTGAAAACTCTTTGCAATAATAAAGTAGTTCTGAACAGACAAAGTAATTTTGAAATAAGAATAAAAATAATAAAACAAAGCGGGGACTTTTGGCTTATGTCATAAATCTTAATGCTTATCCAAAGTTAGTTAAGCCTTATGGCAATCCAAATAACACTTTTCCTTATATTGATTTAACACTTTTCGAAAAATACATTAAGGATTAAAGGACTTTAATAATTAAAACAGGCATCGAAAGTTGGTCAAATGGGAATCATCTCCCTACTTAGAGATAGGTTTTTACTAATACTATTCTTAAAAATTCTTAAACAATTATTTTTTTATCTAATTTCATAATGCATTTAACTTATCATGAATGAATTTTTATGTCAGTAAAATGATTTTCATTAATTAAAATATGTGTGTAATAAAATATTCCATACAAATTGTCAAAGATAGAATTTTTTAAGTGCAAAGCGTTTCAGAAAATGGGCAGATTATATTAACAAATGTTACACAAATTTACACCCAAAACAATTATTTTACTTTTTATACTGTTAAAATATAATGCGCCTTTATAAAAAAAACATTTTTAGCGTATCAGCATACAATAAAAAGAAAATACAGAAAATAATGCTTTGATTTTGGATAACTATCTTTACTATGTGTGAACAAACACTCCTCGGAAATTCTTGATTCGGTGAATCATTTTTTTTATATTGCATGCAAGCCCTGAGAATGCAGTTTTGAAAAAGGTGATTTTAAAGAAAAGGTTTCTGAGTGAGAAATCAACAACATAAAGTGTGTACATCTTTTAAACTAAAAAACGTACACACATAAGCAATACCAAAAAAAATGTTCAAATGAGTTTCGGCTATCAAATGAAATCATGAAAAAAAAAAATGCTGAAAAATTGCATTTAAAAGGACTATAGACCTTTAATTAGAATTTTAATCTTTCTAGGGGGAAAGAAAGTCGGTTGTATTTCCAAATGTTATTTAGTTTTTGATTTTTAAAAAACATACCTCTTCCAAATAGACATTTCATCCTTTAAGATAATTAACACTTTCCTTTAAGATAGTTAATTTCAAAGTCCTTTAAGATAATCAATTTTTATTCGAATTCATCATATCTATGTTCATACAACTCAGCACAAGTTTGGCTAAAGCAGAATAAATCGATTATACAAAACTTCAACCGATGTAGATAAAATTCTTTGTTACGATAATAGCTTAAAAACCACTTTCGATTATTCTAACATAAAAATACAAAAACATACAAAACCAAAACTTCTTTATCGTTCACTTAAACTTAACCCACCTCCCGCACAGATGGTTGAAAATCATATTTTTCCTCCAGCGACTACTAAAACCAAATCTCCAACCACAACACTCGCCAAATGTCAACATGAGCCACAACACGACTATGCTTTTATTAAACCCAACATCACGGTCGAAATAAGCTAATAAACCCAATCCTACACCCATTGTGAGACGCAAAATTAATAACAAAAGAGGGATAAAAAAAAGAATATCCAATGGAATGGCTTTGCCTACAGTGCAGCATCTGTCTTTAAGTAATTATTTAATATAGTGGAGAGAAGACATTGGGGTGGTGATGAAGAAAAGGACAAACTTCTACCTCAGCGGACCGATAACGGCAACCAATTTAAATGGGTTCCCTCTTTACGGAGTTTCAAGTTCCCGTTCCCTCTCCGCTAACTTGGCTTTAATGCAGTTATTGACTCGATGCTCGGATGCCCGCGAAGATTGTAGCGAGGATTCTGATAAATCGGGTTTATTTCGGAGGCAATGCGTCGCAGAAGACAAAGAGTGATGTGGAGTATTATTTCGTTATGCGGAGCAGATGGAGTTTTTGGTTAAGTAGCGAAGGAGGAAAATGCTGGATTTAATTTTGTCGCTGCTTCTTTTGTTGCACTTTTTTTTATTCTCTCGTTTTGTTTGTTTTGTTAGCTCGATGTTATTTGCCGTTTGTGAAAATTACCATTTTGTTTTTTGGAGATCTTTATTATCTTGTTTTTAATTCCTCTGTCTGGGGATTTTGTTTCCTATTGTATGGAAAGTGAAGACTGTATTTGCTAAAATATTTGTCTCGAAATTCTATATGTTTAAGACCTAACTCATAGGTTCCAACCTTTTTTGAACTGGTGCCCCCCTTTTCTAGTGAATATTTCAATACCACCCCCCTCCCACTCCAGAGAAATAAGAGTGGGCATAATGCATGGTGAAAACAAGAATTAAATTTTAAAAAATTACTAATAAATAGAATATTGTTGGAACTGAAACGCTACTGAATTTCTTATTTATTTTTAAAAATTAGCATACCTATTATAAGGACAAACAGGGGTTTTGATGATTAGAAGTAATCCATAGTAAACTATTGTATCAGAGAACCACGAAAATGCATACTTAAGTATTTTTATTAAAATTTAAAGACATCGAATTCTAGATTTGACGCATGCAACCTCAGAGCCGTATATACTAGACAGGTATATATGGTATATAATGGTATCTCCTTCTCTCAACAGTAAAGTCTCATATCGAAATATATGAATTTTAACACACTTGATAGATGGGAATGATCAGCGTGATCTTTAAGTCTTTTTAAGACTATATTTAGTTAATCTTCTCACGCCCCTCAGTGCTATATTAATGCCCCCTAATTTTCTCTGGGTCTTTTACCGCCCCCCTGAAATCCTCAAATGCCCACAAGGGGGCGTTATCGCCCACGTTGGGAACCTATGGTCTAACTCGTTTGAAAGAAAAATATTTTTTAATCCTCCTTTGCATGGTGTTTTTTTTGTGTGAAATAAATAAGATATAAATATATTCTAGTATTAAGAAAATCTGACTGTAAATATATAATGTAAAATAATAAAAAAGAAACAGTATAGTGGAAATAACCATCATAATGCAAACTTACATGTTTAGCTCAGTACAAAATCTCCGATGTCCCTCTTTTCTAAATTTCTCCACTTATTACTTTTATTAGTAAACTATCTCATATCAGTTATTAAAAAATATCCAAGAAATCGTACTTTTCTTCCAACTACAACAAATAGCGGAAATTATAAGTTCAAACCTACTATAATTATTGAGGATTTTTTTTTCATCTGCATTCCTTATTAAGCAGTAGTCGTGAAAACAGTTGCCAGTAGCAACCAATTTTCCGTACAACGATTTTGAACGCAATTTTCTGTTCACTTAATGTTATGAGAGAAATTTCCATCATCATGCAAAAAATTATTTAGAGTTTTCGAAACTTAATTATATGATTATTTAGTAATCCAAACTTGTAATTATGTATTTTATATATAATTATCTGGTACCCAGCGCGTTGCTATCTCCAAAAAAATTATTATTAAGTGCAATCAATAACTTAACAATGTTTAATCGAGATAGGATGAACAGTACGTCAGTATATAAAATACGAACAAATATATATTTTTATATATTAGATTCTTATATATTATTATATTGCATTCTTGCATTCTTTGTGTCCTATCAGAATGGTAATAAAAGAAACCATTTATTGTATCTAGTGATTCGTTTAATATTCTTTCCGAATTCTCAAGTTTTATGTCAGAAAATGTGATTAAAATATTTTTTTAAACTGATTAAACATTGAAAATATATTTATATCATAAAATCGTTAATATAGTTGAAAATATAATTTTTGAAAACTGGGATACATTTATTTGTACCATTATATTTTTGGTAACTTCTGCGTAAAACGCTAAAATTGAATTAAAATTTAAAACCCTCACCATCGTTGTTTGCACCATCGTAATTTTCAAAAATTATCTTTCAAACTATATTAATGATTTATGGTATAAATATAGTTTCTATGTTTAATCAATTTTAAAAGAAAATATTTTAATTTATAAAAGGAAATGTTTAGTAATGTGTATATGTGCCAATTCTGTAACAAGACAAACTTCAATACCTACAGTTACAAAATTTGACATAGTTAATTTAGTTATTGAATTTTTAAATTTCGTATATTCTATTCCAAGAAGCATAAATGATTTGAAAGAAGCGTGAAAAAAAATTGGCATCCTTTCACAAGTAATACTTGAGCAGAAGAATCGAAAAAGGGTTTGAAAATATTTTTCCCAAGTTATTTATACCATGTGATTCTGATATGGATTTCATATGATGTGTCGACTTAGGCAAAAGGAATTTCAATATCTTTTTGAAGAATTTGTTTAGATTGGCAGAATTCTATCTTTTCACATAGAATGAGGGAACTTGTCGATTTTAGATCTAGTGGCACCTTAGTTAAAAAAAAGGTGAAATCGGATCCGAAATTAACAGAAAATTTTAGAATTAAGTTAATATGAATTAAATTCAGATAAAACTTTGGAAATAAATTAAATTTAAATTATATTTTAAAATGTTATTACACAATATGAAACGCCACACATTATTTAATTTGTAATTCCTTTTTATGTGGATTGATCTATATTTTTAATTTTCTGTACGTTATTCTTTGATTTAATTAATTTTACTTCATTGAATTAAATTATATATTATTACTTATTTAATAATACATAATTAATTTTTTATTAATTTAATTAATTTTGTCATATTTAATTAATTTTTTACTTCGATTCTTAAATTGATCCACAAGTCCATTTGAATATTTAGAACTAAATCGTATGTTTGTTTCAATTCAGAAATTAGAAAATAGTGAAAGCCAAGGCAAATGCAAATTGTTGTGTGATCTTCACATAAAATAACAGATTTACATGGAATTTTAAATAAAATTCAAATCTGAAAAGTCAGTCTATCTCGTCAAATACGCATGTGTGAACACGATATCCAAGAAAAGTAACAAGATAGTGGATAAAAATTTAATACCTGATTTTAAATCCAAAAGTGAAGCTTTGGATGTTATATGGTCTGTCAGTCTGAGCAATTATATTTGCTGTTACTCATAATCATTTATATATGAAGTTACTCTAAATTGCAACTACCTAGACAAATTAATTTCAACACGTTATCTTTGCACAGAAATTGCAGAATTTTAATAATAAAAAAATTAATTTAAAAATTATCGGGTAAAATTTTAGATCCAATCACACAACTGATAAATTTTTAAAGTCGTTTTTTTTTTCCTTCGTTAAATTTAGAAAATTAACTTAAAAGGCGTTATAAAGTATAGACAAAAGTTGGTAGGAGAATACTCTTACTAATTTGTGCTTCCAATTAATTAAGGTAATAGACAATGACAGTTGAGGTTGTAAGTACAAGGTCCTGGGAAGACAGCATCATTAATAAATGAAATCATGATAGTTTTATCATCTTGTTATGTATGATGCTCGTTTGAAAGACCGCATTTTTTCGCTTTAAATACTTTTCTATTGCTCTTAATATTAATGTTTGAATTTCAATGCAGTTCTGTATTCTATATTCAATGCAATTCTGTATTCATTCGCATGTACCTGTGGTTTTTAAATTTATTATACCTTAATTTCTGTTGGACAAGTGAGAAATATTCAGATTAACTTCATTCAGGGCCGGCCTTCTTTATAAGGGGACCCTAATTTTTTGCAATATATATATAATATACAACCATAAAAGTATTAAAAATAATTAAAACCCATTTCCTGGTCAACAATATAGATAGAATATTATTATTGCATGATTATTTATGTAATTTTGTTTTTGCCATTAATTACATCAGAATTTTTAAGTTACATTTTCTTTTTCAATGCGTATTATGGCAAATGCATTTAAGCATGTTTTTACATTTTCATTGCAAGAGTGTGTAGTTTGTGAGGAACTTTTTTCTCCGTTTGAATCTTGAATTTCAATTCTGAAGTTGAAGCAATATCCCTGCCAGTATTACTTGCCAGAAAGACATACCGATAAACATTATATATATATATATATATATATATATCCTACAAAACCTTACACAGGTTTTTATTCAGGGAGCGATTTATTAGGGAATATTAAAGAAAGTTTTGGGGGAAACACTTCCACTGGACTCAGAATGTAATAAAATAAAAATAAATTCTTCAATGTCGAAACCAAAATAAATAACTTTTAAGTGCTCCCTTTTTCTTAAATTTTTTAATTCGAAATCCCTCCCCCTCTGTCAGTCCCTTGCAATCAGGGTTGGTTGACTCCGCGGTCAGTGCATTTGGCGTGATCGAAAAACCTTGTTCTCCGCCCTCCTAATGGATTTAGTTGTCTCCGAAGGTGATGGATGAAGAAGCCGGAAATGAAGTTCCAGGGGCAGTCGATCCCTCTCGCCTGCAAATTGGAAACAAACGAATAAAATATTGGTGCTACGTGGCAGTCGGCTGGATTGTGAAAAATAGCGGTTGTAATATTCGACTTTACTTATTTCTTGAGAGGGCACTTATTTCTAATATCAGTTGGGAAACTTTCGAACTTTGTTTCGGTCTGATTCGAAGGGGTGTTTTTTATTGATGGAAGTATGTGTTTAATGTTTGACAAAGAAATAAATATCACTTTGGTGGAATACGATGAATTCTTTTTTTTTTTTTCTTCTCTCAAAACATCGAAAAAATTTCTGAAATTTCGATAAAAATAAGAATTGATATCAACAGAAATGCGTTTTAGTATCTAACGTCGAATGTTTCAGATGGTTTTAGAATTTGGAAGTTGGAAACTTGATACATATGGAAAAAAGTAATCTATTTTCGATATGGCTCCCAATTCCCTCGGGGGTTTAAATCAGATTTCAGTGACTAAGAGATATCAAACCTTATTTTTTGGAATCAAAGCAACTTAAATATGTAATTAATAAAAATTGGACTTAAATTAATTGCATTATAAACTAAATTATTTTAGCGATGGGAAGCATTTCAGATGCAGTGTCTTGGAAAAGTACAATTAATTTAAAGTATTTATTAAAGGCTTTCACTTCTATGACTTTTTTCACCCCCCTCCCATTTTTCATTCACAATAAATATATTCTTTTTAGTATGCTAATAAAAACATTTTTAAAAAATCTTATTAATATTCAATTTTTTTAAAACATTATATCATGTTATTGATATCGTAGACTGGCTATGCGTCTATTATATCAACAGCATGAATTTAGTCATGTCAACCAGTTTTGATAAAATACAATAAACACAATAAAATATTTATTTTAAATAGAGCATAATTAAAATAGAGCATTATGCTTGGTTAACAACGAATAATAATAAAATTAATTAGAAAAATTAAATGGGAAAACTAATCGAAAATTTGCGAAATCACTCTAGAGAAGCAAAATAGTTTAACTTAAACAGAGTCTGATAATTCTGCTGAAGTTTTATTTTGCGATATCTCTCAAAACTTTAGGATTATAAGAAGCTTGTGACTATGAATAATTTATTAAGAGTCATAATTTTTCTTATAAAATAAAAATTTTGAATACCACACTATAATCGCTGACTATCGTGGATTGATTTCTCTGAAAATGTATAGAAAGTAATCTTATAATTTTATTAAAGTAAGTAATGTTATAATTTTATTAAAGTAAGTAATCTTATAATTTTATTAATCTTATATTTTTATTTATATATTGAAGTAGTCTTATAATTTTATTTTCGTGCAATTTTATTTGTAAAGATAATGGATTCAGCATTACATAAATAACATAATCTATATAGGGGTATCTTAAGCTATGGGTTGCAATACAAAACGTATCATACACATCAGTTTATGAGATTTCTACACAACAAGTTTATGAGATTCAAATCCAACATTTCCCTTAGATTCAGAGGTGAAAGCAATAAAGCTAAATTACATTTCTAGAGCCTTCTTGAATTAAAATAATTCATTTAAATATATCCAATTTTTGGTTATTTTCAGCTATCAACAATATCAAATTTGTTTGGTTTATTTTTTTTTTTCTATTTGACGTTATTTCACTATATTCGGACCTTAGTTTACGTTAAATAGTATCATAGAAACAATGTCGTTAAATATTTGATCTAAAAAACAGACGTCTTACATTACAAAGATTTAATGTGCGTTATATAATCTTTTTTTAGAAGGTACCACATGACTGTCGAAATATAGCAAATTTCTACTTTAAATTATCATCGATTAAATATTTCAACTAAAAATTATTAGAGATGACATTATTTTGAAATGAAAAAAAAATATGTTAATATATTCTCGGAGGAAATTTGTTTGACTACATTTACTGTAATTTGTATATTTAAAATAAAAAGGGAAATCAGTTCTTCAGCCCTAATTATTGCTCCGATTTCAACAGTTTTAATTCAAATGAAGGCTCTTAACATCAATGTGTTAAGTCATCATCATTATATCCTTGATGGTTGTTGTTGTTGTTGTCGTGTCCGTGTTTTTCACGGAAAGGGGATGCAGTAGCTTCTGAGGGTAAAGACCCCTGAGCACCCAGAGGGCAGAAGTCTGACTTCTAGCTCACACACACGACACAACCCTTTTTAGGGGGTGGTCTAATTCATTCATACACTCATTCATCCATCAGCAAGTCGGAATTTCGATCCAAATCAGAGACCGACTCATCCCTGATTCAGTACCCCCAGAGGTATCATTTTGTTATTATCAGGGGTCTTTACCCTCAGAAGCTACTGCACCCCCTTTCCGTGAAAAACACGGACACGATCCTTGATGGTCACTCCCTCATATAAGGCATTTCTACTTATGTAAAACCGTTTTATTTAAATATCCGAATCTGCCTTGAAAGTTTATCTGAAGTCCTTAGAATCCTGTTCCATTTACCTATTTTTACAAAGCGACATTAATTTTTTATTCCTTATTAATTTTTTTTTCTTCAGCAAATAAAATTCAGACATTTTTTTTGTCATGTCTTAGCACTGCCTCTTCTTTAGTTTTAAAAAATGTACTGCATGTATGTATGCATTATGGCATACATTTTCTAAATAACATATTACAT
Source organism: Argiope trifasciata (assembly GCA_026543055.1). Taxonomy (NCBI): domain Eukaryota; kingdom Metazoa; phylum Arthropoda; class Arachnida; order Araneae; family Araneidae; genus Argiope; species Argiope trifasciata. Next base: position 286,446 of record JAPMOQ010060822.1, read on the forward strand.
CTACCACAAGGATTATTCTCGTTGTAAAACGGAATTAATTATTTCCCCAACAGCCTTTTTAAAAACGAAATTAGCTAAAGTATAATTGCATCTTTCACAACCGTAACTGCAAAAGCCTGTTTCTCTAATCATCCTTTGCCCCAATCCTGTAATAATAGCACGACCAGAAAGCCAGATGACTGCAATTATCTTAACAAGGTAAACAATGCAAAAGTAATTCCAGAGCATTCACTTTAATTTTTAGCCGAGGCAAACAATTTTCTTTTGCGCCGAAACATCAGGTGAAATTAACCCATCAAAATTGAAAAGGGTAATTTATATACCACTCTCTCCGTGGTATCTCGAGATGCTGCCATACTTTATGTCATGCTTAATCGATTTGTTTATACTTATTAAAGAGGGAACAATTTTAAATTTCAGCTTTTTAATTAATTCTTTGTAATTAATTTTGACACACGTAAGGGTATAGTGCAATCATGCGGAAATGTGTGGCACGAAAATTTGTTACAAATATATTAATTGCATTTCCTTGCAAGACTGTTAATTATTGTCTGGAGCGAGTTAATGAAGAAGCTGCGCAAGATGATGCTTTATTAATGTTTCGCATTAATGTACTGCGGTTTATTATTGAAGGCAGTAAATTAATAGGGTATCCTTTTTGCAATTAATATGCTAGTTAAGAAAATGAGATTTTTTTTCTGCTAGAGTAATATTGCAAAAGTAATAGTTAATGTGTCTTTCAAAGTTATGTGATAATTATAAATATTTATGAGTGTAATTTATAGCGATGAACTTTTTTTTCAAGAAAAAGGACGTCAAATTTCTTTCATGCAGCTAGTCGTGGTTTTTGTTCATGTTTTTAAGCTTTCGCATATAAAGGTATGCACTTTTAATTCTACAAGCTTTTATTTTTCAGATTTTAGGAAGGTCTGAAATATAAAAATTGTTTCACACTTCAAAGCTCTCAGACTTTCATTTTTGTTCTGATTGCTCAAATTACTCAAAGGATAACTTAAAATAACCTCAAAAAATCATCAACTTGCTTTAAATTTTCATTCAGTCAACTAACTGACTATTAAAAATTAAATTGCCTGGAGTCTCTGCCATTGACTTTGATCATTAACTTATTTTTTACTGTCTTTTGATCTTTAAATGTGAATTCAATTTTTTTCTTACAGAGTATATATTTTTGCGATACAGAGTATGTATCCTCTATTTATTTCTAAAAGTACACACAAAATGAAAAATAATGAAAAAATAATTCACCTGAATGAAATTTGTTTGAAAAAAAATTCTGTTCCTGCAATCGATATTTAGTTACTGTTTCCAAATCGTAACAATCAAAATGAAATCTGTGCTTGTAGTGTTTAATCTTTAGACAATACTGCAGAATACTTCAGTGATAATCAGTTTCAGTGATAATCAATGTATTCGTCTGCCTTGTTACCCACCCTTTATGACTTTAGTTGAATTTTTCTCGTTGAATCAAAATTTTGATAAAACTTATCAAAATGGTTATACAAAATTGCATTTGGATTCTCATAATGCAGACAAGCATTGTTTATGATGTCAAAAGTTTCTGGACAGATCTAGCCCTTGCATATATATTTTCCAGGAAAACCTCAATAAAGGCTGGAATAATAAACAAACATTGTTATCGCTTTCTTTGGAATGTTCGAGTTTTGGATAATACTGGCTACAACCTGTATCCATCTATATTCTCACCATCTCTAACCATGGTTATCTGATCTTTTCCAAATCATTTTACTTCCTCCTAGATTTTTATAGAACTTATATAAATGTCCATATAGAAAATGCCGCTTGATTCTCATTCTACATTTCAAGCATTTTGCAGGACCCTAAGCGTTTCTGAACAAATTCAACGTAATCCTTTGCATATATATTTCAATGGAAAACTTCCATACAGGCCAGGAATATTAATCAAGCATTGTTAATAATTTTCTTCAGTGTTTAATTTGTAGATAATCCTGGCTAAATCTAAAACAATCATCAACCAATCTATCTTGATATAGTCCTTGCATGGCCATCGGATCTCTGTAAAATCTTTTTACTTCCACCAAAATTTTGATAGAACTTATTAAAATGGTTATATAGAAAACACATTTTGATATTTCTGTTATAGTCAAACATTTTCAAGGAGATCAAAAATGTCTGGACAGATTGAGAGTAATCCTTTGCACATATATTTCCTAGTGTACTTCAATAATGATCTGGACTGATAATAGGGTATTGCTTTTCTTGTAGTGTTCAATTTTGGAAAATTGTGGACAAAGCTAAAAAAATCGTCTTACTATTTATCCTCATACAGTCCTTCCATGGCCATCGGATCTTTGCAAAATATTTTACTTACTCCAAGATTTTGCATCTATTCAGAATATGCAACTTGATTCTCATGCTGCAGACAAGTCTTGTGCAGAAAATCAACAGTTTTAGGACAAATTCACCATTCATCCTCTGTACATGTATTTAAGAAGAAGGTCTTTATTATATACCAGGTAAAAAAAACCAAGCATTGTTATTGGAATTTTTTGGAGTGCTTTAGTTTGTGAACAATCCTGATTAAGAATAAAACAATCGTCAGCCAAAGTGTTTCTATCTATCCTGGAATCGTCTTTCCATGGTCATGAGATCTTTGTAAATTCTTCCTATTTCCATTAAGATTTTAATAGTAGTTATATCAAAAAGGCTATACAGAAGATGTATCTTGATTATCATGTTGCAGCTAAGCATTATAGGAGACCAAGAGTTTCTATATAAATTCAGTACAATTCTTTCAACATAAATTTGCAAGAAAATCTTGATAATGTTTAACTTTAGAATAAATGTTAGTACGATTGAAACAATTATTGCCTAGGAATCAAAATTAAACAATTAAATGATGACGTTATATATGACCGAACAAGATAGGCGTTTTTAACTTTTAACGCGGGTAAAATGTTCTAGATTAGGATGTGCAATTGCAGATGTGGGATCTCAATTCTTCATACTTTCGCGTTCCTTCTCAACTGCTGTATGAAGGTGCTTTTTCAGTTTGGTGAGTGTTTTGTTTCTATCTTTTATTTTTCTGAATTTGATTTTATATTCTTTTGTTTGACAGTTTACGGTGATTATTATTGGATTTTAGTTTGACTTATTTTACTAAGTCTATTTTACAATATATGTTGTGTGAAATTTCAATTATATTGACGAATCTGATTTATTCATTTCATGTTTTTTCTGGTTTGCTGTGTTTTTGACTTAAAATTGGTTCAAAATTTGATGTCTTTCCTTTTGTGATATTAATTTATCTCCAAAACCTCAATATTCTGGGATTTTCGGGTCACGAAGGGTCAATTGTTTGACGAAAGTCAGACCCTTTACAGAAAAAATCCCTGGTTTGAATCCCTGTCTGAGGGTGACCCTTGAGAAAGTCCTTAGACCGGATTCCTTTTTTTTTTTAATTGTTTAATTTTGATTCCTAGGCAATAATTGTTTCAATCGTACTAACATTTATTCTAAAGTTATTCAGTTCATTTGTGTTTTAGTAGTAACAGCATTAGCGCTCACTAAATACATTGAATATATTTTTCTATATATTTTCTAAACATTTAAAAATTTCCGTAGATAATTTCCTTAATTTACTTTGTTTCTGGATTGATAATGTTTAGGAATAATATTCAAGCACTGCTACCGCTTTACTTGGAATGTTCAATTTGTGATTAATTCTTAATAAAACTAAAACAATTGTCATTCAACATGCGACCATCTCTTCTGATACTGTACTACAATTATCATCAAATATTTGTACAACAATTTCTACTTCCACCAACATTTTGATATAAATCAAAATGGGTACATAGAAAATGCATTTTGACTCTCATGTTATAGTTCACCATTATGTTGGAGATCAAAAGTTTGTGAATAGACTAGGAGTCATCTTTTGCACATACATTTCCAAGTAAGGTGTCCATAATGACTTGGAATAATGATCTAATATTGTTATCGCTCTTCTTAGAGAGTTCAATTTATGGACAATCCTGGCTAAAGCTAAAACAATTTTGTGCTTCCATGGCAATCAGATATTTGTAAAATCTTTCTATTTCCACTGAAATTTTGATAGTAGTTATCAAAATGGGTATACAGAGAATGCATCTTGATTCTCATCCTGTAACCAAGTATGTTAAAGATGAAGTATTTCAGAGAAAACTCTGCGTAACCTTTTGCTAATCTTTTGCACATATTTCTATTGATTAATCGTCAACATTTTTGTAATTAACAAATAATGGCATAGTACTGATGATTTATTAGGAAGTATGAGAAGAAGTTTCGCAAGACCACTAAAATAGATATAAATATAGATTATGTGCGACTTTTACCCACATTATTTTTCAGAACTTTATATTTGATTATAAACTTCTCCCTCTCTCTGTCCATATATATATATATATATATATATATATATATAACAGATATTTTTGATGCAGAATCGTGGCCAAAGAGAGGGAAGACACTTCGTTTTATTTATCCCGGGAGACTTGTTTTGTGTATATGCATAAGCGATGAACACATCAACACAGACCAACATAGAGCGAAAAAGAGGAAAAACTAATGAAATTTTTCCCCTATGATATATATATACTGTGAGATTTTGGTAGGGATCTCATACGTATGTCGAATTTAGGTAACGGAATTAAAGGGATCTTTTAAAAGAATTTGTTCAGATCAACATTCTTTTATCCCTTCACTCGGAGCGGGGGAGCCACTGATAATTTTTTTTACAGAACTTATACATATTAGCAAATAGAGAAGGGGGAATAAGATCAGGAAATAAAAAAAAAAAAATTAGAATGAAGTTAATATGTGCTGAATTAATCTAAAAATTAGAAAATTAATAACATTTAAATTAGATTGTTAATATATATATATATATATATATATATATATATATAATAGCTTATACCAAAACGAATTCACACTGGGCTTCGGTAGCCTGGTTGTTAGAGCACCAGTCGCAAAAAAAGGTAGCGAGTTCTGTCCTTGTCTCGGCCAAAGATCACCATGTTGGCTAATGGCAGTTGGGACACGTTAAATAGGTCGTGATTGCAAAGTCCTCCAAGTTCTCATAACAAATTATACATCTGTTGGTACTGAATCAGGGATGAGATGGTCTCTGATTTCGATCTAAATTCTGACTTGCGGATGGATGAATGAGTTCGACCGCCTCCTGAAAAAGGTTGTGTCATGTGTGTTCGAGCAAAGTCGTACTTTCACCTTAACGGTGCTCATTAACATCGAAAGTCGTACACTTCTACCTTAATTCGAAAAAGTTACTCTCAATCAGCTTGGTATGACCAAGTGGCATTAGACCGATCCGACTCGAAAATTCACATGAAGTTTAAGCCGCTGTAGTTTATTACAGCATACTTTTCATATCGAATCGTTAGAGATCGTAGTATTTTCCACTCATTTTCCGCATCTCATAAATCTTTACCCAAAGATGACTTCAAAAACAAAACTTCATGCATATTACATGCAAGAAAACACCTGACGAAAACACTTTTATACATTTATTCGATCCTAGCGTTTAAAAAACACCTTTATATACGTAACTGAAAAATAAGAAATATTCACAGATTTCTGTTATATAATAAAATACTCAAATATGTATCCCAGCTCAGTTTTCTTATCTCTCTACTGGAAATATTTCAAAATATTGATAAATCTTATTTATATATTTCAAAAGGTCCAAAAGACAGGATTTCGACAAGTGACAGGTGATATGAGTGATGGATACATTGTGAGCTAGAGTATCCTGAGAATTTCAATATTTTTCAAAATATTTCATTGGAACTAAGATTGTAAATTTGTAACATATTCTAGACACATTCTTTCGTCAAAATAAGTCAGCTCAGATATGGTAGATTTTTTTACAGAAAAATATGGGAGAATTTTTGGAGAAAATCTTAAATAACCATAAGATGCCTATTTAAAATATGCGGAATCTCTTCTCACTTTCTCATATACGAAATATGGAAGAAGAAGATTAATCTTTCTAAAAAAATGATCTTAAGATTAGGGTGATTTTCCTCGTCTTAGACATTCAAGAATTCGAAAAATACATTTCCTCATTAAGTCTGCCTGACTGTTAGTCGGTCTATCTGTATGCGTAATTGACAACGAATAGGATAGCTTAAAAAAGCTTTGAGAAGGACGGTTAAAATTTAGAGCATGAAATAAATTTCAATAAAATTATTTTTAAAAATCCACTTACAGGAGGCTGTTTTTTTTCTCATGCACAAGTGTACTGGGTAAATTCAAAATCTGCAGAATTTAGGTGATAAAATTTAATAATCAGGTTTAACACCTAAAATAAAAACTGTCAAATTTTGAATCTAATCTGTCAAAGGATTTATAGTCTCTCAGTCTAGATTTTCGCAAGCACAGGAACACATAAACAGAATGTCTTAAATCTATGTTATCCAATGTGTTACCTTGTGGCTGAAGCTGAAGTTCCGTATCAAAATTTCGTTTCATTCGGTCTTTGCAGTAATTTAATATGAAATAAAAACTCGCAAAATTGGTATATCGCAATGTCGGTTTGTAGCTGGAACAAGGTTTTTTTATTTATATTAATTATTTTAAATATATGGATGATGGGTAAAAAGTTGAAAGACGACTAATGTGGTTATAATTAACCATATGTTTAGTGCTATAATATGCTTCAAACTTATGTTGTGAAAATCGCAACCTTTTATATCTTTTTAAATAATTAAATGCATAATTACAATTTTGCAAAACTTTTTCCATCCTAGAATCTTTACTAGTTTCTATTATTCAAAAACAGTTTCGTATCAATTTGGCAACTATAGGTCCATCACCTCACGCTTTAGAATAAAATTCATAATTGGATGGAAATATAAAAGTCTAAAAACATTGTATTGTACATAATTTCTTTTAATAATATTAGAAAACAAAAAAATTCAAATCTGACTTTCATATTAAAAATATAATAGAAATGGCCAATAAAATTGCGCTCCTCTTTTATATTTAATTTTGGGACCAATGGATTTTCACCTTTCCTGGAATCACGTAAAAAAGTCATTCCAAAGATATTTTGGAATATTTTCGAAGAGATATTAATGAAATCAATGAAACTCTCCTTCTAAATTCAATTATTTTTTATTCGATTAAATATTTCAAGTGAGGCTCTAAAAAATTATATCGTTCTACTTGCAGACTTTGTTTAAATAATGAAAAGTAATCAGACGTCAATTATCCATAAATGCTTTTATTTATAAATCGGAGATCAAATGCAATTATCATGAAATCAGACATTTAAATAATAATAATAATAATAAAAGAATACTATAAATACATTTACGTTGAAAATACAAATAAAAAAACATATTCCATTCTAATCAAAAGGAATTCATGCGCGAAAATAATTTTAGAAACTTCCATCTCATTCTTTAGCAATTTAATTGGACCATCCAGTATCACGTGACTCTGATTAAAAGCAGAAATCATCACAAGGAAGAAGAGCATTAACATAAAGTCTTTTAACACTCGGAAGTTTGTTCGGAGAAATATGGCAATGTCTCCAGAGACGACGATTTATAATCTGTTTCGGTTCCTACAATTCTAATAAAATCGGCTTTTCGTCGCTAAGTTTAATGTTATTTGCAAGAACTTTTCTCCGAGACGAATTCTCTCAAGAAATGGGAGATGCCATCGATACGATAATTATCTTTTCAGAGAGAATTTTCGTCTTGAGTCATTATCTGTACCTTCTTATGAGTGAAAAGGGATTTTTCACGCCTTAACAACAGCTGATCTCTGGGTACTGGGAGTTTGAAGAAGTTTTAACTGGTTTTCAATGTAAAATTAGTTTAAGTTGCTGTCATTTTATATATTTTTTGATCATTAAATATTAGAATTGAAAAATTAAAACATCTTTATCTTTATGTATAAAAGAATAATATTTTAGTTTTAGAAAACCTTTTTTATTAAACGTGAGCGCTGATAGAAGCAGTCTAATAAATTAGAAATATAATTATATTTATATTATAATTTCCGGAGACATTAATACTTTGTATACGTTTTTACCTTTTCTTATACATAGTATACAGAAAGTATTGTAATAGTCAAAAAAATTCAAACTAGAGATTTTGACTAATCTCCACTTGGAAAATCTCCCTGAGTTAGAAAATCTCTTACCTGGAAAGTGTCCGTCAATCAGTCTATCTGTCTGTCTGTGATAAATATGACACAAAAAGGATTTGAGCTAGTTGCATAAAATTTGGTATATGGCATTTAAATCAATTATGTATATTTCTATCAAATTTTCAGCTAAATTCTCTCAGGGGAAATCTGTCTGTCCGGCTATTCAAATATAAATTAACACAATAACTACAAAACGAAAGAAGTTAAATAGATATAATTTTATATATAGATTCAACATATGTAGTGTAGATATCTATCAATTTAATTTTCAATTAAATTTAATAACTTGACCGTATATACCTTCAGAAACATTCAAACGCGATGATTAAAAAACGTAATAACTTAAATATATCAAATCTGGTGCGGAATTTTATTATTACAAGTGTATTTCTGTGTCTGATTTTTTTATTCAATCGGTTGGGAAAAACGCATAGAAAACCGAAAATCGATTTTTTTGTACTAATAACAGCATAGCAAGAAATTATTGCTAAACAACTAGAGAATGATCACACAATAAATTCAGTAAAAAATACTATGTTCAAACCAAATATTAACAATTTGAAACTACTATAAATCAATTCTACGAAAGGCATTTTTTGGTAAACACCTTTATTAGAAAACATGCGGGAATGTTTTGGGAAGACCTCTCTAACAGGATTTATATCAAAAGCAGGTTCATATTGATGCTAGATTTTACTTTATTCTTCTATTCTGATGATTTTATATTCGTTATAGCCAGTGCTTAACTCATTGCTTTCAATACATATTAAACACTATCTTTTCACAGATATTAATTTTAGAGATAGTTATGTCTATCCAAATTGCTCATTTTGTACAACTTTGATTGTTATTTGAAATTAAGTAGATCGTTTTTTAAAGCATATATTCGTATAATAGAAAAAAAGTTATTTCAATCATAGCTCTCACCTCTATATGCAAAAAATAAGAATTATGAATTAATCATTAGGGAGAGTTTAAAAAAAAGAGTTTATTCAAGCAAAATATCTTATAAATTATAGCCGCCATTTATTGGGATTGAATTGGATTGTGTGGTTTAGTAACGCAAGAGCCATATCCGGCCATACTGCGCCAGACATATGGTTGAAATATAAAATACTCGCCTTGTATCAAAGTATGCAAAAGTAGAAAATATTTGATAAAATTACAACGTCTCACAACATTATAAACAAGATGTAAGAAATTACAATTAAAGGAAGTATTAAATAAGATGGTAAAATCCAATTGCTTTTAAAAATTTTAAAAATATTTGGTGGGAACGCTCTCCTACAAGCATTTGCATGTCTAAACTATGATGTTTAAAATCAGGATATTCAACCAAAAGTTGATGAACCGTTAAAATCCCTTGACAATTCAAGGAGAATGGCCTTTGATGGCCGAATGAAAACTGTTTATGTGTAAAACGTGTGTGACCAATGCGGAGTCTAGATAATTTATTGGAAGTAATTTTTTTGTTTAATTAGTATTAAATCTTTTATACATAACTTGATGTATATACTTCATTCTCATAACAAAAAATTTTTGGACATCAAATTCTGACAGACATAAAATGCATTTATTGTTACATTATTTTATACATTATTATTATTTTATACATCATTATTATTTATTATATATTTATTACTGACATTATTTTAATAGCTTTACACATATTCAGTTTGTTGTGCAGATGGCCGTTTTTAATTAATTCGAGAACCATGTTATAATAATAGCATTAAAATTTAAGTATTGTATTCTTTTGTGTCAAATTAAATTTTGTTATAATAAAAAGATAAAAAGCTGGTTAAAAGTTTACCAGTTCATGAAACTAAGAAAATGATTCAACTTTCATTACAACAACGAATTTATTGTTGAAAATTGCGAAAAAAGAAAGAATTATTTTTGAAAACTAGTGAAGTTTATTGTAATTGATATTATATTACTGATAAATTGTCTTTGTTTTAAATTTTAAAATAATATAAAAATCAGTTTTATATACTACTATATTTAAATTTTAGAGCAAAAACGCTCCAGAATGTCAATTAATTTTCAATCAGTTAAAATTGTAATGAAAATTTCTAAAACCTCCCTTTGAAGTGCACATTTTCACTCTCCAAAGAATATTTATGCTTATTTAGTGTCGATCGTAGTAGCAAATTTTACTAGTATCCTCTACCCACAAAATAATAAAGGTAAAACAACCTTAAAATGCAAGTGATATATATCTTATGAAAAGGTTAAAAATATAAAAATAGATATTCCTTATGAGAACTATGTTGGTTTAATGTAATCTGCAGCAAGACTCCCAAATCAATCTTGTCTTATTTATTAACCAGAATAAGTATTTCTCAGACATTTTTTTATAGTAATCTTATTTTTCTCTTTATTTGATTAATAGCAATTTTTTTTATAAAAATCCTTTTTCATTCAAATAATTTGGAACAGTTGCAAATAATTCTATACTACAGAAATTGGCAATGGTTAAAATTATTTGTTTATTTCAGTGACAGCAATATAATCATTTCAAGACGTTTTATTTGGAGCGCGTGGCGTTTTACTAGAATGTATTTTTGAAAACCTTTCTTTTAAGATTAACAGAACGAACTTTTGTTTTAATCATAAGAATTTCACCAATGTAATTGATATTATAACATCGCCGATCTCAAAACATAGTAGCAATTTACTTGAAGCATATCCACTGTAAGATAAGGGAACAGAACATTAACATAAAGTCATTTAACATTTCAAACTTTCTAAGAGGAATATAGCAATGTCCCGAGAGACGAAGCGATTTATAATGCGTTTCAGTTGCTTCAATCCAAATAAAATCGGCCTTTCGTCACAGAGTTAATGTTATTTGCAGAAACTTCATTACGTTGGAAACGAGTCATCTCAAGAGACGGAAGTGGGCATCGATAAGATAATTATCTCAGGAGATAAGATTGCCTCCAATCATTATCTGTACCTCCTTTGAGTGAAAAGGGACATTTCGTCTGGAACAGTAGTTGATCTTTGCACACTATGGGTTTGAGAACATTTCAATTGATTTAGTTTGAGATTAGTAAACATTAGATAATTCGTAAAAGTTAGACTTTAGATTCAATATATAAGGTACTGATAAGCAGTAGTAAAGCGAAGTAAACTATGCCTCTCAATTCATAGTTTTAATTGTTCATTCCTTTTTTTATAGCAGTTGTCTTCAAATATCTTCGTAAGATTGAAGCTAAAGGATTCTATATCCCGTAATCACTAGGTTATCTCCGAAAACCGTTGCCTTTAAGAATATGGTGGTAAATCTGCCATCTGACTACTACCTGTGCAGAAATGGCACACTTCCCCCTGTTTACCTTTTTCTGCGGTATTCCAACATTCTTTGATGTCTGTGGACGTGATCCGGAGTTTCTAGATTAACGGATAATCAAAACCCTCGAAAAACCACAAGAGAGGGGAAACAGGGAGAAGTGTGCCATGTCATGCACAGGTCATAGGAAAGCAGCTTAAGACCCCTCTCGCCTGTGTACACTGATTGGGAGCTTTCCGAAAACTGTTGGTAATATGAACAGACATCAAAGAACTTCGGATAAACCCCAAATTAGAGGAAAGAGCGAGAAATGCGGCGGACTCAAGTCGCGTCTGGAAAGTCGGGATGGGGGTTGATGTGAAACGTTGTTTTACAGGCATAAATTATTTAGATAGTATAATGTCTTGATCTCTATAAATCAAAGAATACTCAGAATTTTTAAACACTTCTTTATTTTACAGCCCTATATATATACAAAGAACAACAGGTTCTTATCTTGATTAAATAGTTGCTATTTACATCACCAGAGTCCAATTTTAAGGGTTTTACTTGAAGATCAGTTCTCCATTAAATGTTAAACACAATACCACTACGAATTCACGGGTTGGTCAATCAATGATCATCTCAGGAAGCGCTCCAAATCTCCCGGACTCATGGGCGTACTCCAGAAGTCTCCCAGAAATCCTTCTCTCCTTTTCAAAACACTCTGCGTATTTTATCTGCATGACAGTCTCCGCCTCCTCTTCTTCAGTGGATACCGATCCACTCTTCCGGCCAATCATGTCCAGCCAAGGGCCATTTCAAGGGTGAAAGTCTATCATTGGAAGGTAATTAAGGCGCGTCGAAAAATCTGGAACATGGGGTCAACTTACAATAAGGAAATTCGGCATCCGGATGTTTGGATGTTCCATTGTCGCTAAAAGCACTAGCACTGTCTTCTGGACGAGGAATTTCCACGTGTGTTCTTTCAGCTATAGATGCCTCAGATCCAGAAAGGAGAACATCTGCAACATCTGGTTATCTCAATGTATCTAGCAAACACAAACTAGCAACACAGCTGGAGGAAATATTTCATCACTAAAGCGGGACGGGGAATGTTTCAATGGGCATAGGATTTTTTGATATAAAACTGATTAGATTCACCATATTGCGGCAGACACAGGATTAAAATTAGCAAAAGTCGAGATGATAGCATTGCAAAAATCAAAACAAATCTTTCATTGAAAAAGTATTTAATTCATATTTAAATCCTTTTTAGAAGCAAATTTGAACTTGAATTTTAGAATATTTTAAGGCTGGTGGTAATCGTTTCTGATAAATCTGTCAAAATACAATTCCAATGAACAATAATGACTACAGATAGTAACACAAATTCACTTCTTATGGATTTGAACTATCACCACCCTCTTTTTCAAAAGAAATCCACTTCTCAAGAGGGGAATTAGAATGAGGACAATCAATAAAACTATTGTCACTTTACTTACTTCTTAATTACTAAGATAAGCAAAAAGCAAATATAGGAATCGCTAGTTTATCTACCCAAACAATTCAGTTCGATTTTCGATTATAGCCATTGGAATAACTAGAATAAAAAAATTAAAATTTGATGAAGCTAACATGACAGTATTGCAATAATGCAGTAATGTAGATTAAAAATATAATTTTTAAAGTCAACTATCTTGTAAAACAAAAAAATATATAGATATAATTAACATAGTAAACTAAAATTTTATAAACTACAGAATTGTAAAAAAGTTTTTGGGAAAATGTTGCCTTGTTTTTTTAAATTTGTAATCAGGTGCAAATTATTACCCCCATTTGCATTTTAATGAATCATTTGTAAAAGAACTGATCGATCTTGTTAGATTATCATTAATCTTGAAGAAATTAATCAATTTTTGTAATTAAAAATAGTCTTAATGCATGATAATATACTTTTAAGTACACCTTGCCAATTTATATTTAGTATCAGTATGCATTTGTTTGATAATTAATCCCTAAATTAAGAAAAAAATTTAAAAAAATTTTATATAGTTGTTTTATTTGATAAAATAATAGTTATCTTTAGGATTGTGATTCAAGATCTTTTGTTAAAACATGATATTTTTCTTTTTTTACTAATTTTTTTTTATTTCATTCAATTTATTTAATACTTTTTTTCAGATTAGCTTCATTTACATTCACTGGAGCTAATTTAATTCATAAATTGTCTTGAGATTAGTTCATTTTCCAAATATTTTGATATGAATTAATCAAAACATTTTATTTTTGGTTTTTAAAAGGTTATTATTCATATAGCTTTTATCGTAGATCTCTGTAAGAATGTTTTTGTTTTAAAATTACATTATACAAAATGGCTATATATATATATATATATATATAGTATAATATAAAATTTCTGGAAGGTAACTATTCAAAAAAATTATTACCTATCAAAAAAGAAGAAACAAAATTTATTAACATTCCCTTTGTTATCTATTTTCATAGAGATTTCTTATTTCTTATTGCTTTGTTTTTGTAAAGACTATTCAATAGAATGTATTCACAATAAATGCAAGAAATAATGAGTATGAAATACATGCTACTAAACTCATATAAATAAAATTATTTATTCTTCAAGTCTAATATTAGAAAAGTAGAAACTATAGTAGAATAGTAACATAGAACAAAAAAAGTTATATCTATGCGTATCTCTCTCAGTATGGCATTAAATTTCTATACTTTTGGATAAAAATGCAGTAAAATAGAGATATACAAATACTACACATGTAGATATAGATAAATATAATTGCGTCGAACAAAACAAAGGCAATGGTTTTATTGTTTGCTGATTTTGTATAAATTGCATTTCTGTATTATTTAGAGTTATAAACCGATTTTACCGTAAACATAAAAAAAACTAAAGAAATAAATCCAAACTATTTATTTAATTGAAATGTAATACAAATGAAAAATTAAATATCAAAAGCCATAGTTATATGCATCTGCTAAGTATGTTTTCTTTTTCACAAATAGCTGGAAATTTTGGTGATTATTTGAATTGTTTTGTCAACAAATTGTTCAATACAACAGTAATTAAGATAACTGTTTTGAATAATATTTAAGCAATAAGAGAAAAAATGCTTCATTTTAATAACAATAACATATATAATATTGTTACTTACCTGTAATTTGGTTTTCCCGAGCTAATACTGTCATCGTAAGGAAGACAGATTTACAATAAGTCTGTATTGAATAGTTAATGGGTGTGACGTCAGTGATTCCAGAGCTTTGTGACAAAATTGGCGACGATTTGGTGACTTGGTGACTTGGTGACGAATTTGGTGACAAAATAGATAATACTCGAAACATAGAGAATTTTCCCGATCCATCCATTAGGAGCCGAGATACATCCTAAATAGAGAGGTCTTGAGCTGAGGAGTCCTGAACGGAGGACTGCTGTGTGGCGTATTCTGACGAAGCCTGTGCCGTCGACGGGAACGCAGCTGTCCTGAATTGAGGAGTAGTCCCATTGTGCGAGGTATTGAGTCGGCAGCAAAGGCAAGAAGAGACAGAGAAGTAGTTTCAGCCTGTTCGGGAGAGACCTACGTGAGTGTAGACAAAATCCTTAAAGATTCCGTCTCCGGCTGAATCCTATCCGGCCGCTTTGTGAAATGTGGACGTTGTCACTACGAAATTTCAGCCTGTGGATTACTGTTGCTATTGTGGGCTAATATCTTCAGTAGAGTACTGCTGTGTGCTGTCCTGTGTGTTCGTCTCGGCTTATATAGTTGTCTTCTGTACATAGCTGTGCTGTAAATATTTGTCGTCTTTGCAATGTCTTGTCTTCGTCCTGTAAATAAACGTCGTTTGTGTTGTGTCATCTATTGGAGGACTGATCATTGTGTGTTATCATCATCATCTCACACCTAACACACCCACTATACGAGTAAAAAGAACCCGACGAATAGGAAATCCGTAACAATACATAATATAACAATACATGCAAATAACAAATCGGAAAGCTGGAGTTCTGTATTAGGGGTATCGCGTCTTCTCCGTAATCTGGGCGTCCCGGGTTTGCGACCTGACTCGGGCTTGGTTGTTCTTTACCCTGCATTCTATCAGTGATATATGTGAAAGATCTCCCCCTCCCTGTAAAAAAGGGTTATGTAAGCGGGTGTCATCTTCTAATAGGCTAGAGTCACACTTCGAGGGTTTAGACATCTTTATCTTCAGAAGCTACTGCATACCTCTTTTCCCAATCTCTTGCACTTGGTTTGAATTGGTGTTCAATCCAAGGGAGTATAAGTAACAAAACCAAATCAGAAAACTCTAAAAAAATCAAATTTTCTAGAAATAAAAGCTATCAAAGTCAATTTTATTAATTTTCAATGTTTATGTGGTCAATAAAAACAAAATAAAATCTGCTACTTTTACTTTCTATTTTAACAGCAAGTTTGTTTTTGAATTAATGCGAAATTTTCAATCTAATATCCTGAAGAATAATTCAAAATTCAGTGTGCAAACTATTAAGAAAATAAGTCAAATGTAGCTCTAGAAACGCCTCTGGTATAACTAAGAGACACAGTAAAATTCACATGCCATAAATGACTAAAAATTCTTGAATTGACGAAACTTCACATTTGGACGGTACGACATATGTCCGAGTTCACAAAAAGTGTTCAAAATATTTCCATTCTCATTTATATGTTATTTAAAGCAATGGCGCATTAACTTGGAAAGCCTTTTCGTAAGTACTCGACATTTCACGGAGTTACAGATTTGTTTTGTTGCTTCCCAGCGCAGTAAGTCTCTTGGTAAGGGAAATAGTTCTGTGTATATAGTATTGGCTTTTTATGGATGCCAAATCAATTAATCTCGGTCTTGGCAATTATTTTGGCAAATTGGCGGTGAATTCAGTGGCCAAACTGAAGGGCTCAGATTATTAAGAGAATAATAGGCATAACGTTTGATTTCATGTGTTTATTCTAGAAATTTCTATTCCCTGTCTTAGCAAATATTTTCTTAAAAACAAAAGATGTAATACATTGATACGACGAATCGTGAAATCAGTCTTCGGAGTACTCTCTGCGTTTAATAGCAATTGTTGTTTGATAGCAATTAATATACATTGTGTAATAGCAATTTACTGTTTGAATGTTTCTATTTATTGGAAGTGCTATTTTTCGTACACTTCGACTATACTTATTATTGTGTAGTCGTTTTTTTTAATGCAAAATAAACTTTTTATATTTGTTAACCACTTAGCTGTTTTATTTTCTTTACTATCTAATTAGATAACACCTATTTTAGGAATACTTTCTTGTTTTGATTCAAGTGTAAATCCATGGAATACTTTGCTACGCTTCTAAAGTAATTTTAATATTGAATTATAATCGTTGTGAAAGGTTTCAATTTTGCTTACAATCATCAAAATTCGATAAATCAATTCACGTATGGAATTCGAACAAAACACTTAAGCAGATAATGGCTTGTTGGAATATTTCACCTTACACCTGAACGAACTTTCAATTTTTTTAATACAATTATCATTTTCAATAATAATGTAAATAGACTTTCAGAAACTAGACTTTAAGGTAGGAAACATTAAGACAAGTCAAAATTTCATTGACATTTATGGCATTTCTCACATGTTTTCAGATGGGATTTCCAAATTTACTCAAAAGCGCTGTTCTCAATTACTGTAATTGGCTTTCAGAATGTGGTCTGTGAGACTTCTAACGATGGACTTTTGGTCACCCCTGTTTTATTTTTAGCTCAATTGAATATGTTGACCTTGTAGCTCCCTATTTTGTGACTTTCAATTTTCGTTTTTGAACTCAAGCGATTTCGGCGGATGCTGTTTAAAATAATTCAGTTATTTCTTTAAGCACGATCTCTAAGACGCACCTCCTTGTTAGTGATCAGTGATAAACAAGGCTTAGCAGATGGCGCTAAATCTTGCGCTTCGAAATATCTAATTAAATGATCCGATTATGAAACAGTTTTCCAGAGACTTTTAAATGAAGCAGTAGGTGATTTTAGTGATGAGGAAAACTGTACAGAAGGCGTTTTTGATGAAAGTTTGTACTCAACTAATTCTGATATACATATTCAAACATAATTATTTTTTCTAGCAATATTGTATTTTGAAATTTTTTTTAAATATATTAATATACCAAGATGAATATATATAGAATTCAAAAATTGGATTTTTACATTATTTCTTAACATGTATGTCTAAAATGCCTTCTAAAGCCGCGCTTGAATAGTCACACATGCCGATAAAAAAAAGAGTCCATTTTATCCATTGCCATTTTTTATTTTTATTTTTCATATAATTGTTGGTTTAACACTATACTGTTTTCTACATACCTTTATTCACTGGAAAAATAGATATGTAAAAATAAAAATAAATGGAAAAATAGATATTGATTCAAAAAGTAAAATGTAACATTTATTTCAAGAATATTATTTGTTGTAACATGTTGTTTGAGAAGAAAATGTATGTTTAAACGCAATTACTTTTTTCATCGATAATACATTTTGAAAAATTTTTAATACATAATCAATACAGCTAGAAAAATACCTGCAAAATATATTTGCAGATTTTCTCATTTATATATTCATTAGAAAATTTAATTTGAGTGTAAAGTTAATGCGGTCTCGTAGACCACAAATCCCCAGTTAAGTTCTAAAATTTCACCTCTCCAATTAAGGTATCCGATAACGTTCGAAGAAAAAATTTTGAAAAATTGGATTTTTTAGAAACTATTTATGGTTTTTACATGCATTGTCAATAATAAAAACTGTAAATACAAGAACATTTGTTTGAAAATATAATATATACTGAGAAATGGGAAAATTTCTAGTAAATTTCGATGAAATTTAACCAAAACGGTTTACACTCTACACAATTTTGTAATGCAGCAATCCTATTTTTCTTTGGACACATGTTATAGAATATAATGATGAATGAAGGGATCCAAAATCTAAGAAAATATTTGACATGCAAATAAGTTACGAGTAAAAATATACACATATATGCATTTTTTAAAATAAATTCACAACTTAATATAAAAACAGCTATAAATGAAAAAGTATTTCACCAACAATGAAACTTTTGGTTCATTTCATTGAGCATATTATTTTAAAAACCCGCTGGAGTTTTTATGTAAATACCTCTATTAGTTCTGGGGATATCATGTTAAAAATAGACAATTTTTATGAAAAATGTTTGAGAAAATTGAAGCTAAAGACAAATTTTAGTTGAAAAATCTGTGATCCAAGATAATAGTCCAGGCCTTCTTTTTTCCTAGAAAATATAAATTTCTTTCTGGAAAAGAAATGTCTGAACTACAAAAAATTATATTTTTAAAAATTCGCCAATTTGATCAAAAATTAGTCTATTTAATGTAGTCGGATACCTTAAAGATTAAGTAGATTATTATTTCTTTTTTGATTGGATTGTTTCAGTTTCAGATTGGATCAGTTTCAAAGATCGTTCCATCATTAGGAATAAACTGTTCCAACGTGTTTTAGAATCGAATATTAACATATATTTTGTTTCATTTTCAGTCAGTATATATTTTTGTAACATGGTATTTTTTTGTAGGAGAACGTTTAAACATCTTAACAATTTTTCGAACTTTAATAAAAATTATAGGAAGCAATTCTTGATGAGTTAATATTTCCTCCTCATTAGCAATATCTTTTTCAACAATTTATATTGTCATTATCTTCATTGTCAATATTACTCTCACTCTCTTCAAAAATTGGAATCATAATTTTCTGTATCTACTGTATTGGTAGTCTGAGACGTTCTCATTAAGGTATGAGACTTGGAACGATGAGTGCATTTCTGGTTCTTGCATGAGTGCATTCTTTGACCTTAAATATCCCCCATTAGAGGACTTTTAGTTCAATTTTTTTCACGTGTATGTGATTGTTGTGTTATTTCTGACAGTGCTTTATTCATATTGAACACAAAATTTCGTATTGGTATGTGCAGCCAAAAGTGATGAAAAAACTTTTAGGAATGGTATGAAGATAATGTTACATAATAACGTTAAGTATTGTGACCAATAAGCAGGAAATGGGGAATTTAAATATTCCTGACAAAATTTAATAACACATAAAAATAAAATTTAATACAAAAAATATCATTATTATTTTCTAAACAAGTAATCACTAAATTTTAAGAAGATAAACTTTTCATTTATTCTTCATGATTTAAGGTTTACGTCCTTTATATTAAATAAAAATTACTGTGAAATATTTTACTGTGCATTAATACATTTTATTTGTATTGCTAATTATCTGTCATATTTAAGTCTCATAAAACAGCGAGTCTTTATTGTTAAATGTAAACATCTCCTTTCAACCTTCCTCTCACCCCTATTTTGTCGAACTGAACCATGCTAACGTATGCGCAAAAGCGCTGAGAGTTTTACAATCCATTGTTAAACCTCTATTGATTGTACGATTCAACTTTACATTCACAGTTTAATTAATTTCATCTGTTTGGGAGACATAAAAACAAAAACGTATACTATTTTGCCATGTTGACGATATCTGAACATATATTGGAGACAAATAAAAAAATTCTAATAAATGCCGAAAAAGAAATTATTTTAAATTATAAATACCGTTTTTTCTTGTGAATACCGTTTAAACTTATGAATACCAATATTACAAAACTGTCCAAAGGGCTCAAAATAACGATATTGCAAACGCTAGTTACGTCATCATGAATTACAAGGCAAAAACGTATAACAAATAGCACTTTTAATTTTAAAAACATTGATAGTAAGTAGTAAATCCACAATATGAAAAACAAAAAAAATTTTACTATTGGAGAACACGTATTTAGATTGCAATTTCCGTTCTGCAATCATCATATGCTTGCTGTATTTAAATGAGAAATAGAAATGTCTTAATAAAGGATGTGACTGAAAGGGCCCCAAAATTTTAAATCTGTCAGGGTAAACTATTAAAATCAATAAACCATGCCAATTTAGTTAAAAATACATTTAATGACATTAAAAGACATGATTTACACAGGGGCAAAACTATTTATGACAATAACATTTAACATATATGCATTGAAATAATACTCGGGGACTACATCATGCTTTACGCTCGCTTCCAAGACATGGACTGATTGTTCATGCCAACGGCCGATAGAGGGCGGAGGAAAACAGTTACGGTTACAAGGATTGAATTTCAGAAGAAAACTGTGTTGGGTCACATATTGATGTCGATGTGATGAAAATTCAATCCCTTCTCTTATATAGTTGGAAACTGCAAGCTGTCAAAGAAACTTGAAAGAGATCTCACGTTGAGAAACTAAGGAATTAAAAAATTAATAATTTTTAATGGTTAATTA
Organism: Argiope trifasciata; assembly: GCA_026543055.1. NCBI lineage: Eukaryota > Metazoa > Arthropoda > Arachnida > Araneae > Araneidae > Argiope > Argiope trifasciata. Next base: position 307,337 of record JAPMOQ010060822.1, read on the forward strand.
ATAATAATTTCCCATCATTCTAAGTAGCTACTTGCAATAATGACGAGATAGAAGAGAATTTTTACTATCAACAACTGCATGGTACTGGAAAACTAATTTGAAAATGACGGCAGATGTCTTATGAAATGTTTTATTTTTAGTTTGAAGAAATTTATGATGTTTTAATGCAGTTTAATTTTTCATTTATAGAACGCATGAAAATGCTTTAATCCCACTCTTGAACCGGGTAATAAGCAAATGAAAAGGAAATTTAATTAATTAAAAGGATTTAATAAAAGAGGAAACTTTAATTGAAAATATGTAATAATTTTATTTATATAAAGTAATTAAATATAAATCAGATTAAATTTCAGAGAAAAATACAATGAACATGGAGATTATAATGTTACAATATTTTAAATCGCATGACCTATATCTTATTTTAGCAAAAAATATTGTACTACAGATATCTAAATACAGGATGATCAGCGAATAAGCCCTGATTTCGAAGTTAAATATCTCTAGAAAAAGTATCGATAGAATAATGCGGTAAACTGTACGTTTATTAGCACAACTGTAAAAATAGTGTACAAAAGTTAGTTAATTGTACAAATTTAGTTACAAAAATCGTTAATAGATGGCGCTCTGCACTGAAACTCTCTCTAAAAGGAATCTTTAAAAAAAATGAAGTGATGTGGTCTTTGCAATCAAAATACAATTTTTTCCAAAATGTTGACCGTTCGAAACAATGATGTGGCGTAATCGAACAATGAAATTTGACATGACGTCTTGCAATGTCTCAACGGAAATGGAATCACATATAAACCAATTACCGATTCAAGCTCATCTAGAGTGGCGGGATTGTTTCTATAGATAGTGTCTTTCAATGCTCCCCACAGAAAGAAGTCACAAGGAGTCAGATCGGGAGTCATTTTTTTCATTTTTGACGTCACAGTGAAAGCGTCTATGGGCATTGTGATTAGAGCGTCATCTGTTAATAATTTTCGTAACTAAATTTTCTAAAATTTTGTACAGCATTTTTACAGTTTTGCTAATAAACGTACAGTTTACCGCATAATTCTATCGATCTTTGTTGTAGAGACATTTAATTTTGAAATCAGGGCTTATTCGCTGATCACCCTGTAGGGACAGCCATTTAGTCAACGTACAGTAATCATTTTAATTGTCCAGCGATTCGTGTTGTTATTTCTTCAACATTTTTTTGACGAAATCTTCGATCTAGCTTTATGTATGAGCCCATTTTTCTCCCATTAACTCTAGTAGTCCAACCGGATATTGTGATCAGACCCTAATTGGTTAAAAGAGAAATTTCATTTGAACATTCTACTAAAATTAAAGGCTTCTAAAAATCAGGTGTGGTAATGAATTATTAAGGAAAAGCCTCACTCTCCGTCAGCTTCTGGGAATTCCAAAAAATTCAGTAATTTTTTTTCCTTTTGTCCAAATAGGCTAAAGACGTAAAATAAAATTAGAAACATCCTTACTTCCTTCTGTACGACACTCCTGAATTGCCTATCTATTCCTATTTTATATCTTTCTGCATACAAACTGGCGCAATAAATAGTATTTTTAGGGAGAGGCAAGGTGAACTTAAAACTGCTGAATTCGAAAATTACATTTGCACATATTTAAAATAAATATCAAATTTTAAGAATTAATTTTTTTAATCACCTCATTTAAAAAAATAATATAAAAAATTGAAAACGTAAACAAGATGAGCCTGAATCTAAACGCAATGCAATCTTTCATAAGAGGTTGAATTTTTGATCATCTTGTGTATGAAATGAAACTTGCAAAAATAAGGTATTTATTTTATGTTAATTATTATATTTATTTAAATGTTGAAAAGGCTTAAAATATCGCCCCAAGCAATTAATCGCTCGATTTAAACAAATCTTTAATTTCAGTATTGCTGCAGCACATAAAACTTGAGTTCTAATAGTTAATACTTTCCTTTCAATTAGTGCTTTCGGGTTTTATAAGAAAACCAATTCCCTTTCTTTTCAAGCCCATTTGTTAAAGCCGTGCTCCAAATAACTGTTACAATTTGTCCAAATCGATCTGAATTTCAGCCAGGCAGAACAATCAAGCACTTTGGAGCACTGCTTCCAAAGTTAAACACCAAAACGACGAATAGCAAGGCTCCCTTCGAAGCTTTGCTGAGTTCTAGTCAAATATTTGTTCACCAAACTCTGCGGCCATGATGACTTTTTAATGAGAGTTGCCGACTCTGCTTTCGCCAGTATTGCTTTCTTTTTTCACATTTTCCTCACTTCCTACCCGTTTGTCGCCTTATTACAACCGAAAGGGCGAGACAACGCATGCGCTAGATATATCTCTAGGAATTCTACTGCCTTCTTTTTTTATTTTTTATTTTCATTCCATATAGAAAGAGGAAACGTAAGATGGCAGAAAGAAATGTTCGTAAATACGCCGACGGCGGTTGCAGTGAAAGGTTACTTAATGGATTTGGAAGATTTAATTCTACAGAACTATTCTAGAGTTTGTTGGGAGTTCGTTTTGCCATTTTTTGAGGAGAGGGAAAAGGCTAAATTTAAAGCCCAGTGGCTGCAGAAAGTATTTATCGCCTTTTTCCATTGTTTACACAGAAAAAGCTGGAAATAATTTTAATGAAAGTTTTTATGAAAACGGTAAGAAATTTTTTATCAAAACTTGTTATCGAAAGATTTTTGCAATTTGGTTCCGAATTTTCTGTTAGGATTTCCGAAGATATAAAACAGAAAGTCTTAAAGACTTAATTCTAGAGAGAAAAAAAAAAGTGTTGCACCTGAGGCGATTCGATTTTGCATATGTGAAAAACGAAAATCAAGTTTTTGTTAGGCATATGGATAATTTTTATTTTTAATTAAAAATTCAAACACATTTTCTCGCTATTTTCAGCAATTGTTATTTTATACAGGATATTTTTCTAATTTTTTTGTTACGTCCCATTTTCTAGTGAATAAAACTTTTGTTTTAAATTTAATTATCGTGTCTTATGTATTCTATAGAAATATAAAGCTTCAACAATATAAATTGGTATGTGCAGCAAAAGAATAGCCACGTCTTCATTGTCTATATGGAAGAATAAGTTTACATTAATGATATTTTAAGAAATAATATATATTGCTTATTTTAATATAACATATAGATGTTTGTAGAGTTTTTAGAATTTATTAGACTTTAATGTCGATCCTCGGACTTTAAAAATATTAATGCTTTTTCAAATTACAAAATAAAATTATTATGTTGCCATCAATAAATAAGGAATTCTTTCCTTATTCATTGATGGCAACATTATACATTTACGAATTATTTCATTTTAGAATAAAGCGTTTTCAGTTTCGCAAATAGTTGACAAATTCGATTGCTTTAAAAAGATGCGTTTCCTATTTGTCTTTTAAAATGCTGAATCTCAACAATATAAGATGATAATGTGCAGTAATAGAATATGCATTTAGAACACATTTTCACTGTCTATAGGAAACGATAACCTGGCATTTATATATATATTTTTAAACACAATATGAATCTCGTAATTTCATTATAATATAATTACACTTGCATAATTGTTTTTCAAATTTTTCAGACTTTAACGTAATATCCTTGGATTTTAAAAATTTTGATGCTTTTTAAGCTTACAAAATAAAATTTAACAACTATAGAAGGGATTCTTTCAACAGCTATAAATGGTAACATGATATATTTATGCATGACATAGGAATGCCAGATAAATTTCATCTTAGAATAAAGAATTTTTAGTCTCGCAAATAGTTGAAGTATTCGGATGCATTAAAAAGGATCTTTTTCAGAATAAAATTTTTTTAAATACATAATATAAACGCAACATTATAATATATCATCATCTATACTTATAATAAAGCTCAATGTGTGTGTGTGTGTGTTGGCGCTCCACAGGCCAGACCGTTGGACTTACAGCTACCAAATTTGGTACATGTATACTTTGGAGGTCGGGAATGTGCACCTCAGAGCCCTTTTTTCGAATTTTTAATTAGAATTTGAATTAATTAAAATTTAAGCGAAATTTCGACGTTTTTCCGCTATAACTTCCGAAAATATTATTGCACAAACATGATTTTTACATCAATTTAAAGATTAAAAAATTAGCTTTCTAATGTCATCAATGTTATAATATATAACTTAAAGCTTCTATTTTTAACGAATTTTTAAAGAAATATTTTGACCATGCTTTTTTGAGCACGTGACTGGATAAAATAAAAGAAAACAATGCCGGAAGTTCAAATAATAATAATAAAAAAACTATCATCGTAAATCAAGTCTAAAGAAATGCAACTTTCAGCACGGGACTGGATAAAATAAAAGAAACATAAAATGTGATATTTTCTAAAAAAATATAAGCAACGCAAAGGTCTCTATAATCGTTTGCAATATCTAAATCATTAATTCAACAAATCTTTTTTATTTATGGTAAACCTGCTTGAATTTAGACAGGATATGCATTGAAATCTCGACTTAATGGCATATTTCTATAATCGTTTGCAATATCATTAATTCAATATTTTTTTCCATTATAAAATGTGATATTTTCTAAAAATATAAATGCAAAACCAAGGTATCTATAATCGTTTGCAACATCTAAATCTTTATTCAATATTTTTTTTCCTTTTTCGCTAAAAAAAAACAAATTTAATATTTTAAAAAAACTTATTTAATATTTTGGCAGCATCACGGAAAAAAATATTTTTAATTTCAGGCCAATCAATGCCCGGAATTACTTCAAGGCTAATGAATATGTGACTTAATTGAAAATTTTAGAACGCATTACTCATGGCGAACCAGCTGGTCGCCAAAGGTGGCTAGTATTCATTAAAATACAACGATATAAAATAATTCAACAATGTATGCATCCAATTCGAAATTGCATAAAAACAATGGAAGAGAGTATTAGAACATTTGACACATACACATGTATAAACAAGAATTATTCATTAATTTTAACAACTTACATTTAGTGGTATTTTAAGTTTCAAAATTGCAAAGATGAGCTGAAATTGACTCGAATATAGGATTGTTGACATACATAATTAAAACTTGACTACTAAATTATCGAAAGAAAATATGATCCATCATTAAGAGTTTGGTACTTTTCCGTAATACCTGAGTAAAATGTCTTCAATGCGAATTATGACGCTAAGCGTAGCGAATGACAAAACAAATATCGCCAAAGTGAGCAAAACGCAAATAAAGTCACCAAGTGCGAGTGCTGGGAAAACGTGTTTAAAAATGAAATTTGATAATAATTTTGCATTTTAGGTGAGTTTTTACCGATTGTTCACTTTTCCCGGCTAACGATTACTTGGCGATTATTTGACGCCGTGTAACGGAAAAGCAGCAAAAGTTTTTACCATTGTATTCAATTAAACTCTTCGCTTAAATAATTAACAATACTGCAAAATAATATCAACAATTATTGGGCGTAGGCTTTCCGTATCAATAAAAAATTAATTCAGTCAGAGAAAAAAATATATAAAAGAAATCAAGGCACTTGAAACAAACGTAAAATAAAAGTTTAATCGAGTTCTAAAATGTTATTAGGCTCCGCCAGATAGATAATCGCAATGACTTGCTTATCGAATCTAATGTTTAAAATTCAAATAATTACCACATTCTTGGTGTCACTCAAACTTGGAGTAGTTTAGTGATAAACTCCACTTCACACAAGCATAATGAACAATTTATACACACACAGAGATATATATATATTCGTTCCATTAATTCAATTCGTATCTTTTAGTTATATTAAATAACACATTTGAATTTTTTAATGCCTTCTATATTAATCATGGAAACTGAGTTAATAATCTATGTGAACAAACTGGTCACCAAAGGCGACTCGTATTTATATCGTCATTATTATATCATTATCTTATATACCAAACCATATTTTACTTAATCTCATAGATCAATTATCATATGATTTGACAGATTACTGATGCAACATATTTGAGTAGTTAATTAAATCTGTTTTCATATTTTTGGGAATGGTGCACTCATATTGTTGGGAATTCTTATTGTTGGGAATGGTGCACTCTTATTGTTGGGAATGGTGCACT
>JAPMOQ010060822.1:320412-362744 GCA_026543055.1 Argiope trifasciata
TAAATTTCCTAGAAAATACTATCTCGAGTCTAAAGCTACAGTAAATTCACATAATTTTCGCTTAAAAGAACATACTTTTTTTTCCCGCCAAAATATGCCTCTTATCTCGCAGCGATTCATAATCAAAAGCTGCATTATCTTTCTTCTTCTTTACACTTCATTCTCCCCCAATATATCCATCGCAGGGCATTAAAATCTCTTCTGTTATTTTCATTATTTTCACTAGAACGTGAGCTAACTTTATTAAGATTGACGTCTTCGAAACGCGTATATCAACTTTCGCTTGATATAACATTCCGTGCGTTCCATTCACGCTTTGAGTCGGGTTTCCTGTGTTGCCATGGCAACAACTAAAGCTTTCTTGACTGGAGTTATTCCACGGAATAATAAAAATGCCGACATTCTTCTAAGTTAACGGAGCTGAAGGCGATAGCTCGAGAAGAAGAAATACCAAAGTTGAGGCCAAAAATTTCTTTTTCTGCCCGAAGAAGAAGTTAATTGAAACTGAAAAAGAAGGCTTTACTTGATTTTTTGGCTTTTTTTATCCAATGCTCTTAAATTCTTAGCCGAAAAAAAAGTATAACGGGCTTGCTTGTAAAATTTTGTTTTAAGTAAGAAAGAACCATAAAATCATAATGTTTTAAAAAATATTTGGCTGAAAATACTATTAAGCTTTGAATATTTTATGTAACGATAATATAATTATATGTTTAATAGAATCTAAAACTGTTATAATCTAATTTTTTCCCTCGCTTTTATTTTATAATTATATAATACGATAAGTTTCTTCCTTAGTTTCTTGCTATAAGTTAATAATATGTGCATTTAGGATTTGTTTAGATTTATAATTTATTCTGTAATTACATACTTCATAAATCACTTTAATCTTTTATTCTACTTCCACTGATCCATGATGTCGTGATTTATTTTAGTTAGGCACATTTTTCTGTGATTGGTTAATCACTACTTAGTATGAATATTTTTTCATCTTTTTATATTTTACGGTCTACCTATTAATAAATTATCGTTAATACTAAATGCAACTACTTATAGTAACAAACGCAAATAGTATTAATAAAAAGCCGATTAATCTCAATATATATATTTGTGCTGTTTGTAAATAAAAAATTCATTCTCTACTATTATTTCAGGATATTTAACAGTAACTTGAATATCACATTTCCAGTTGACTTATTGAATTTATCGGTTGGTTAGGTCAGTCTATTCAAAATTTGATTCATAGACACTGTGTCAGCATCAAATTTTTTAACCTGGTGGCTGTGCTTTTAATATATCCATTTGTGCATACATATACTGAAATACAAACAAATGATATTCTTGTGAGCGAATTGTGCTTAAATTAGGCACGTTTATAAATTTAGAGTCCGTGTTATTCGTTAAATTTATTTTCACTGCCTCTTGCAAACGTTGAATTATTAAATTTGCAAATTATTAGTTGTATTCTTGCATATTATGCAAAAAACACACACTATTGTAGACTATATTTGGATGTTAATTGTTAATTCCGTGTGCCAAATATCATCAATTTAGCTCAGGGATCAGCAACCTGTGACACTTTTGAAGTAAAGTTGCAGATCTCCAATTCCATTAGAATAATTAATAATTTGTTATCAAAACCTTTATTAAATAAGAAAATATATTTTGCAAATATACGAATACAAATGGGATCTACATTGAGTCATGCTGGATTTTTCAAATGCAACTGCTAGATTTGAAAACCTAAGATTTGTGGAGCGGTAAGTTTACAGAATTCAAAAGCTAGTTGGAAGATGCGGAGGTGCAGAAATGCACGCACATCGCGCATTACAAGTGAGCAGCTCTAAAAGAAATTTCTCGAGCTGAAGCCCTCATATTCGGCGCACGGAATGAAATCAATGAAAATCTATATGAATAAAGTCTATATGAAGGAAATCTATATAAATATAAATTTATATGAATAAAATCTATATGAATGAAATCTATATGAATAAAATCTATATGAATGAAATCTATATAAATATAAATCTATATGAATAAAATCTATATGAATGAAATCTACATAAATATAAATCTATATGAATAAAAGCTATATAAATATAAATCTATATGAATAAAATCTATATGAATGAAATCTATATAAATATAAATCTATATGAATAAAACCTATATGAAGGAAATCTATATAAATATAAATCTTTATGAATAAAATCTATGTGAATGAAATCTATATACATAAAAATGAATGTTTGTCTGTATGTCTCTTATGCCTTCCTAAACCGTTCATCCGATTGCGATGAAACTTCGTCAGCTTATTGTTTACACCTACGGGTGGTTATAGGGATATTTCAATTACATAAAAAAATTTAAATTTGAATTTCAATCTCGTCTATTTACCAAGGATTTATCTCCAAATAACTCGCCGAGGAGAAAATAGATTCTGAAGAAATGCTGAATCTAAGTTAAAGGTTAATATTTTGTAGCTATAGTTGGCAAATGTCATGGAAGTATTTCTCAGTAAGTAACAACTTTATTACAAATTATACGAGAAAGTTTTAGGAAGGCCAACCCTGGAGGTTTTATATTTTAATTAAATTTAAGGGTTTTTCGCAGTAACCGTAAAAAATATTGTAGTACAAATAGTTTTGCACCATCTTAACTTTCAAAAATTATCGTTTCAACTATATTAATGATTTTATGGAATAAGTATGTTTTCCATATTTAATCAATTTTAAAAGAAAATATTTTAATCACATTTTCCGAAATTAAACTTGAGAATTCTGAACGAATATTAAACGAGTCACGAGATACAATGAATAGTTTCTTTCATTGCTATTCTGAAAGAACTCCAAGTTTTAAAACTCTAAAAGAATACCCAAATCTAATGTATGAAAATGAATATTTGTTTGTTCGTTTTTTATATGCTGGCGTACTATTCATCCTATTTCGATAAAACATTACAAAATAATTAATTGATTTCACTTAATATTTTTTTCAGTGGTTGCAATGCGCCAGGTACCAACTAGTAAATAATAAATTTGGAAGTCAAGTAACAAATAAAAATCTAAGTCATGCTTGAAACTTAAAACAATAAGCTACAAGCCAGATTTAATCAAACTTTCAAAAGGCATGTAAAGTCAAGATTCCCATTGATATAATTATCTATATTTGGGATTTTATATGGAAAAAGATTTTTCCGCATTTAAAGACATTTATTTTAAATAAAAAATCAATATATAAGCTTAGTTTCTCTTTAAAAACTGAAAAAATTTGTAAGTTGTTATTTTTGGCTCTTTCATTTCAATAGGTTGCCGAACCCTAGTCTAGCTCAATACGTTTGAGTTAACTTTGTCACCGAAAAAAAGGACTTCATGAAAATGCGTTTTTGAACCCAGGATGGATAATATATGGAAAGTCATCAAAATCTTGAATTCGAATAAAATATTTTTTATGATTACTATACTTTCTCTGTACTAATTTTACGAAAAAGTAAAACTGTCGAATTTCTCCTCAAACTCATTTTTTTCTCTAAGAAGATATTTATAACCATTGTATTCCAGAGGGATTTTCATTTGTTTTTAACCCTTTTGCATCATTAGAGTATACACTGAAGTGACAAAAGTCATGGGATATCAATATGCAAATATACAGATGGCAGTAGTATCGCAGCGAAAAAGTATGAATGCGCAGTTCGTTTTCCAGAGCTTTCATTTGTGTTCAAGTTATTCATGTGAACAGGTTTTTCGTGATTTATGGCGGCACGACGAGAATTAACAGACTTTGAACGTGGAATGTTAGTTGGAGCTAGACGCATGGGTCATTCGATTGCGGATATCGTTAGTGAATTCAACATTCCGAGATCCACAGTATCAAGAGTGTGCCGAGAGTATGAAATTTCAGGCATCACATCCCATCATGGACAGCGCAGTGGGCGACCACCTGCACTTAACGACCGAGACCGCCGACGTCTGTGTAGAATGGTCAATGTTAATAGAAACGCAACACTTCGTCAAATAACTGCAGGGATCAATGTGGGACGTACGAAGGACGTGTCCGATAGGACTGTGCGGCGAAATTTGTCTTCCTTGGGCTATGACAACAGAAGACCGACTCGAGTGCCTTTACTGACAACACGACATCGCCTGCAGTGACTCATCTGACCACGCCACGGTTTTCCACTGGTCTAGGGACCAGTGGAAAACCGTGGCGTGGTCAGATGAGTCACGATTTCAGTTGTTACGAGCTGATGGTAGAGTTCGAGTGTGGCGCAGACCCCACGAAGCCATGGACCCAAACTGTCAGCAAGGCACTGTTCAAGCTGATGGTGGCTGCATAATGGTGTGGGCTGTTTTTACATGGCATGGACTCTGTCCTTTGGTGCAACTGAACCGATCATTGACTGGAAATGGTTATGTTCAGCTGCTTGCAGATCACTTGCAGCCATTCATGGACTTCACGTACCCACACAACGATGGGATTTTTATGGATGACAATGCGCCTTGTCACCGGGCCAGAACTGTTCGCGATTGGTTCGAAGAGCATTCAGAGACAATTCCAGCGCAAGATCTGGCCACCTAGATCGCCCGATATGAATCCCATCGAGCATTTATGGGACATCATCGAAAGGTCCGTTCGTGCCCAAACTCCTGCACCATCCACACTTTCACAAATATGGACGTCTATACAGACAGCATGGCTCAATATTCCTGCAGAGGACTCCCAACGACTTGTGGACTCCATGACACATCGAGTTGTTGCACTTCGCCGGGCAAAAGGAGGACCGACACGATATTAACAGTCATCCCATGACTTTTGTCTTTTCAGTCTATATACGCTCAATTTTCCTGGTCACAACTACTCGAGCGTATATATACGCTGCATCCTACTATATGCTATGCATATAAAATATCTACTATATTCATATTATGTACTGTATACCTATATGCATCCTACATTTCGAATATTACCACATTGAACAAAATTATTAACAAATAATGCTCAAAAATGATTTTTTTCTACTTTTATACGATTTTACAACTAAATATGAAATGAAAATTTTTCCGTGAAAGCGTTTTTTTTTTTTTTTCATATTTTTATATGATGCAAATGGGTTAATGCATGTATATTCTAACGATGTTATTTCATATTGTAGTTACCAATTAGAAGAGTAAAAAAAATTAGTGTTTTGAGTATATGTTCAATAAAGAGGCCCACTACTCTTTTAATCTAACATATTTTTTCTGTGACAGAATTATTTTCTGAGTTGCTATGTAACAAAGTAACCTCTGCTTATGGAAAAAAAATAAAAAAACAACACTTTTGGTGGTCAGTATTGGACTTGGTCAACATTCTGAGAGCTCCACTAATCGAAAAATAACACCCTCCCCCCACACGCACACACCAAGTCATCGGAATCGGAGCATGGATAAACAGATATTGAGAACGTTACGTTTACTTTGACCGTTTCTTAGCTTTTAGATTTTTTCCTAGAAATAAGTCATTTTTTTAAATAGAAAAGAAGAAGAATTGTATTACATGGGGCACAAGCTGTCTTCTTCCCATACAAGGCAATTCCAGATACACACATTCGTATACAAAAAAAAGCAGATAAATGCTTTGTTTCTAAAAAGAACAAAAAAAGGTTTGAAATTCGATTTGACAGACATTGTTCTTTTTTTTTGTCTGTTTTGCTTTATAGCGAGCAGGCCGCCTCCCGTCTTCTTTTAAAAGATTCTGAAAAACATCGGAAGCTATCTTTTATTGCTTCTTTCCTGTTTGCCATTTCCTTTAGTAATTCGATTCGTTCTTCCAGTGTTCTAGCTTCTTCGGCTTTTAGTGCGAATCTTGTGAGAAAAAGGTAGAAAAAAAGCGTATGGGTCCTATAGTTTTCAAAGTTGTTTCTTTCCTCGCCCTCTCTGCCTGAAAAACTGATTTTTGTTTCCCCGCAAACTTAAAAGCAAAGTTTGCTAAATTACTGGAAAGAAAATATATATTAAATTGCAACCGATCAAATTTGTTAGAAAGTTAGTTTTAGTTGTTTATAAATGGTTTCCCAAAATTAACACAAGATTGAAGTCAAGTGTTGGCAATTCTATTTGAAAAAAAAATCCATTTGACAACTGATAGTTTAGAGTTAATGAAAATGGAGCGTTAAACGATGTAACAAAGAGTTTTCACTGTTGAGAAATATTTAAATAATGAAAGCCTGGTAGCCATAATTCGAAAATTTGAAAATTGCCCCCTTAGATCGCACAATTCGACATCACTGAATTTCTTTCTATAGCGTAATTTTAAGTTATAAATCTATGCCAACAAGACCAGAAGACCCTTTGGGGAAAGAACTTAAACTCTGCTTGAACTAAATTCCCCCACAATTATGCAAAATGATGTCGTGGAAAATTGCGAGAAAAGAAAACTTGTTTGTCAGCAATATATATCAATCAGTACATAATCTTATCGCCTACATTTTAAAATTCAATAAAAATATAAACATTTAAAAAAAAAAGACTGTTTTAAATTGTCTGAAGATATTTTTTTTATTAATTTAATTTAAATGTTGCGTTAATATCTTGTTCTATGGAGTAACGCTCCTTTTTAAGTAACTCTAAATTATCAGCTGTCAAATGTTTTTAATAAGGTTGTCAACACTCAATTGCATGGAATGGTGTCAAATTCAAATCTTGCGTTAATTTTGGAACACCTTTTATTTCAAATCGATATATCTCGAATATGAAAATTAATAATGCAAAAGCTAAAAAGAATAAATTGATTGATTAAGTGTTGGACCTTCTTCTTGCATACAGCCGACCACCCCGCCACCACTGAACGTAGCAGTATCGATAGGATCTGTTGTGGTCGACTTAAGTGTTGGACCTCTCATTCGCTAGAACAAATGACCTCCACGGAGTTACAGGTAAATACGCACGAATTTTTCCTTTTTTTTTGTACAAATTGTCTTTTTTGTACAAATGTCATTAATGCAACGTAGAATTTCCTCCTCGAATGCATCCGTGCCTGTGGGCTTGTTTGCATAGACCTTTGACTTCAAATAACTCCATTAAAAGACAACCAAAGTTGTTTAATCACAAGATCTAGCAGGCCAATTCTCAAATTTACGAACTGTGGCTGAGTAAATTTTCAATATTTTTGAACTATTGTTCAACAGTGAAAACACATTATTCGTGTAGTGCTCCATTTTTTACGAACCCTATCATCTATTGAAGTTTTTTTTAATAGGGTTGTCAACATTTTCCTTACGATTCATATTTTGCGTTAATTGTGGGACATACTTTATAAGTATGATAGCATTGAGTATGCAATTTACAATAATTAACCTTATATCTGCCAGCTTCCTGGCTTAGGGTTAGCGTGTCTTCCCCGTGATCTGGGCGTCCCGGGTTTGAGTCCCTGTTCGGCATGGTTGTTCTGTGTTCTATCTGTAAGGTTATGAATGATCCCCCCCCCCCCCTGTAAAATAGGGTTGTGCAAGCGAATGTATGTGTCACCTTCATTTGAGCTAGAAGTCAGACTTCTGTCCTCTGGATGCTCAGGGGTCTTTACCCTCAGGAGCTACTGCATCCCCTTTCCGTGGAAACACGGACACGACATCATAATCAACCTTGTATCTATTAGGTTCTTTCTTATATAATTGTAGGATACTATTTATAAATTACAGTCTGCGTGATGTGATTGATATATACGTAATGAAACCAAATGACTTAGTCTTCTGTCTTTATCGTATACTCATATCCCTCAGCCCTCCTTTCTGCTTAAAATTGCGAGTGAGGCTGTTAATTCATTGCTTTTTCATTGCAATTTTAAAAATTTTGATATTGGGCATGTTTTTATAAGTTTGACTAGATCTGTCGTCTAGTTGTTGGATATTAATGCCTGCCATGATAACAAGTACACGGAACTAGACAGTATATTTTTGGAAAACTCTTTTTTTCTCTCCAGATTGAAACCAAAATTTAATATAGAACGATAATTGTAACCATAAAACTCTATTAAAATTTTTATTTATTTAAGTTCCATACCAAATTTTATTAATTGGGTTTTTGAGTTATCGCTTTTACATGCATGCGAAACAACATCCGATAGACGATCGACCTTAAGTCAGATTTGGTTCCTAATTTGATAAGAATTTATATTTTAGATACTAAACCTACTTATAAAATATTGTTTATTTGGTAATAAAACTTTCCCAGTTATCTTGTTCACTTACACTCTTACAACCGGACGTGCTCAGCAAGGTAATCATACAGAAATATTATAGATAACTGTAAATGTGGTCTAAAATCTACACACCAAATTTCATCCGGCTAATTCAAACTATTTTAGTATTATCGAGTTTACAGTTACATATAATTCAGAAAAATATTGTTCTCAGCAAGCTAGAAGTCAAACCCAGATTCCTTCTCTAAGTTACTATCTGGCAACGTAAATTATTGATGTTAGAAACAGTTAAAATTAGACCTAACTTCTAAGATATTGTAACCATTGAAAAATATTAACTACAAGTAAAAAATTGTTTGTATTAATGAGGCGATAATTTCGCCAATTGGATTTCTTTTTTTATCTTTAATGTTAAGAAAGTTATAGGGAAATAAAATTTATAATCCCCACATTTTCTATTCCCATTCCTTCGAGATAAATTACCATTATAGAACTGTTTCAAGTTTTTTACCATCATCCAAACATTTTCTTATACATTAAAGGTATGGGTATTTTACATGAAATTTAAAATATAGTTTTAATAACTTTCTCCCTCTGTTACCATTTGACTAGTTTAAACAGTCAGTTACATATTCTACAATATTAAACTATTTTTATCTTAACGGAGAAATTTTACGCTGTTTCGGCGCAGCATATTCTATATAAGGATCTTGCGCCAGAAATTCAAATTCAAACTTTTTACATTTCTATCAGCATATTCAAAGCCGGTTAAAATCCAAATAAAATTACTCTGGTTTTCCCTTCACAAAATAACGTGAGAAAAGCGTTATACGCATAAATAAACTTTTGAATCAGCGGTGGTTTTTTGTTCTAGGAACCAGAATCGGTGAAGAATTGAAGAAATTTTGACGAAATCTTCTCATAAGAAGCATTGTAACCGGTATTCTTACAGGAATCTATTTAAAATCTTTTTTCCTTACTCAAACAATAATGCGCGAGATAGTTGAAATCTCGACTTGGATTTTTAAATAAATTATATTAATTTCTCTACACGCACTTCGTACGCAAAAATGCATCTGAGAATAATTCGTTTCGAGATTTTTACATTTCTATCAACATATTCCAAGGCGGTTAAAATCCAAATAAAATTACTCTGGTTTTAGTGCTCACAAAATAACATGGGAAAAGCTTTATATGCATAAATAAACTTTTAAATTAAGGGTGGTTTTGAGTTCTAGAAAACACAATCGGTGAACAATCGAAGAAATTTTGAAGAAGTCTTGTCATGAGAAGCAGTGCAAAAGGTTTTCTTATAGGAATCAACTTAAAATCTTTTTTTAATTAACAATAATGCGTGGAGATAGTTAACATCTGGAGATTGAATTTTTAAAAATAAATTATAATTTCTCTATCTTTACTTTGTATGCACGAAATTAAAAATGCATCTGAGCTGTATAGAGAATAATTCATTTCATCCACCATTTGTTGATGCATTAACTATTAGTTAAAAATACAAACTGTAAGTTTAATTCCTATCCACGCAACATAGTTGCAAAATGAATTTAAAAAGTAACTAAAACTCTAGTTAGATTAACAGACCGTAGACTTGACGCGATTCCAATACTATAACTTTAATCAGCATCGAGATAATAAGCTAAAAGCAGGGAAGCGTGACAATTCAATGCACTTTCACTAAGTTAATTTGTGATGTCTTTTGTAAGCATTTTAAGGCTTAGTCGGGTTTGCTGGGAGGGAATCGATACGAAACTCATAGCTGAGCATTTGGTAATAACGATTGAATGGATGCAGAATGAATAGACGATATGCAATTGGAATAATTTTCAATATGTTGATTCAGTTTTTATTCACCGAAACGGAGATTTCTGTTAAAAATGTTAATCTCTGTTTAAAGTGTTAATTTCTGTTTTTATAAGATTTAAATTTCTGTTAAAAGTGAGGGCCAGTTTTGTTTTAATAATTGTTACATAATTTAAATAATCAACAATCTAGAATGATTGTAAAGATAGATTTCAACTTCTTCCTTATGCTATAATTATTTTAATGGTAGTGATTTTTTTTTTAGAATTGGAGAATAAACTTAAAATAATCAGCTCGAATATTATTTATAAGCGTGGTTAATTCATTATTAGGCTTAGTTGATTATTATGTTTAAAAATAATTACTGGAAATTATTCATTAAAATAAGATGGTCCTTTTTTTCTTTGAAAAACAAGAGTCACTTTTTAAAAAAATAATTATTCGATAATTTAAATAATCATAATTTTTAAAATAAGAAAAATAATGAAATTTCAACTTTTTGATCATATTGAAATTTTAAATAATTTTTTTAGAATTATTTATTATCTTGAATGTTATTCGTAAACGTTTTTTTTTCTTTGAAAAACGAGTCAGTTTTTAAAAAAATAATTGTTTGATAGTTTGAATAATTAACATTTATAAAATAATGAAAATGAAATTTCCACTTTTTGATCGTATTAAAATTTTTAATAGTGTTTTTAGAATTATTTATTATTTTGAATGTTATTTATAAATGTTTTTTAAAAGAGTCAGTTTTTTAAAAAATAATTGTTCTATAATTTAAATAATCAACATTTCTAAAATAATAAAATGATGGAATTTAAACTTTTTGAGGATATTAAATTTTTTTATAGTTTTTTAAGAATTATTTATTAAACATCTTGAATGTTATTTATAAATGTTATTAATTATTAATTCAGCTGAATAAATTACCCAAAATTATCCACCAAAATTCTGGGTATTTTTCATTTGTGTTAGAAATAGGCTGGGGCAGTTTTCTTTTCATAAGAGTTGAATAGTTTAAATAATCAACATTTCTAGAATGATTATCAAGATGAAATTTGAAGTTCTTGGTCGTACTAAAAAATTTATTAGTTTTTTTAAAATTATTTATTAATTAGAATACTATTTATAAACGTAATTAATTAATAATTCTGCTTAATCAGTTATTATTTTCATAAATAATTAGGCGAAGTTATTCACCAAAATTCTGCGCTACTTTTCATTTGGTTAAAACAATTGCTTGTTTCTTTTAAATGAAAGTGGTATAATTTAATTAATTAACATTATATACATAATTATTTAAAATTCTTGATCATACTTTTCTTATTTTAAGGTGCCCGACGACATTCGAATGAAGATTTTTGAAAAACCGGATTTTTAAAAATTATTTGTTATTTTAAATGTTTTGTCCGTTATAAATTCTATAAAAACAAAAACCCATTTGAAAATATATTTTGAGAAATGGAAAAGTTTGTAGTAAATTTTAATGAAATTTAACCAGAATGATAAACTCTCTACACAAAATTGTAATGCAGAAACCTCATTTTTCTTTGTACACAAGTTATAGAACATAAAGATGAATGAAATGAATTAAAATCTAAGAAAAATCTTAAGATGCAAAGAAGTTATGGATAAAAATATACATATATCTGCATTTTTTTCACAAATTTACAGCTTAATTTTTCTAAAAACACTTATAAATGAAAAAATAGTTCATCAAGAATAATAATTTTGGTTCATTGCATTATCCACATCATTTCAAACACAAGCTGCAATTTTTATGTAAATACCTCCATTAGAATCCATGGAAATTAAAATTGAAGTTAAAGACAAATATTAGCTAAAAAAATAAGTTTAGCTTAAATTTCTCCTGGATGATAGGATCCATTTACAAGAAAAGATAAACTGTTTTGAAAGAGGGAAGTCTGAACTACAAGAAATAACAATAAAAAAAATCTCCAGTGTGGTCGTTATAACCAGTATTTTTAACGTGGTCGGATACCTTAAGGTTTTTTTTTTTAGAATTATTTAATAAACGGAAAATTAATCTTATCGAATATTATTTATGAGTAATTTATCATTAATTCTGCTTAATTAATTATCATTGAATAATGACTAAGAATTATTTATAAACGTAATATTAATCAAAATGACTGGAACTGAATTATGCATTTCAGAAGTGCACAGTTTGCATTTTCAGGATAAAAGTTTGCTTAGTTACCAAAATGAGATGCATTAATTTTAATTTATGTTAAGAATATTTGCAATATTTCTAATGATTATAATTGTATAATTAGTAACGTCAAACATTTCTAGAAAAATTATAAAGTTAAAGTACCTTTCAATAGAATTGCCAAATTATTCAATGGTGGAAAATTTAATCAAAAGAAAGTCTTAAATTGGCAGAAAAATTACATATGTTGAAAATTCCGAGATAATAAAGATGTATTTTTCAAACTGAAAATTGGGAATCTTTTGATTTCAAACATATTTTGGTCAGTGAGTGTTTAAATCATGCAAAGAATGTTTGTTATTAAAATATCATCTTAGCATAAATACATATTTTAAATAAAATAAAATAATATAAGCAACTAATCTCAAAAATGTAGTGAAAATTTTATATTGTTCGTGCGAGATAGGAATCTATGTTATTTAGTAGATTTTGATTCAAATTTTGCTAATAAATATTGTGAATAGGGAAAATTATAGCGAAAGTATATAGAAAATTAATAATACGATTAATTTTTTACTAATTAAAATTTATATTTTCTTATTCATAAAGTATTATTTTATCTTTACTATTATCATTTCTATCGCAGAAAATATTGTTATTATTTAAATTATTTTATTTATTTGCTTAAATGTTTAGTTCACATTTATATTATTCTTTAAAGATTTATAACTTTCGGGAGAAAAATATTAGCTGCTGGCGGATTTAAAAAATCGTTTTGTTGTCTAATTTTTCAAAAAGATACAAAATCGTTTGGTCGTATCATAAATTCTCATTCAATATTCTTTTTTTAATTAGAAATTCAGAAGGAGGCAATATTTATTAACAAATTCTTTTGAAAATATATCTTTAATTGCACTTAGTATATTTCTATTTTATGTGTGTGTGACACACACTAAATGGAAATATACTAGACTTTATCAAAATATATAATCAAGCTTTATCGCTTGATTATATATTTTGAGATTTTGATAGGGATTTCTTAACATGCATCGATTTTAGTAAGGGGATTATACGAATATTTTTTAAAAAATGTGCTAGACGTGACTTTTTTTTTTGTCATCTCTTTATTCGTTGTGGAATTTGTCGATGTCAGCAATTTTAGAGAGCTTCTGCTGCGTTAATTAAGGTATCCGATTACGTTCGAAGGAAAAATTTCGAAAAATTGCATATAAAAAAAATTATGTAAAAATACGGATTTTAGATGCATTTCCCATTATAATGCAAATTACTATAAAAGCAAATAAAATTATTTAAAAAAATAATATATTTTTAGAATTAGGAAGTTTTGTTGTAAATTTTAATGAAATTGAACCAAAACGGTTAACACTCTACACAAAATTGTAAAGCAACAATTCTATTTTTCTTTGCACACAAGTTATAGTATATAATGATGAATGAGATGAACCAAAATCTAAGAAACATATTCCGATGCAAAGAAGTTTTGGGGAAAAAATATGCGTATATATGCATTTTTTTCCATAAATTTAAAACTTAATTTTTCTAAAAACACCTATAAAGGAAAAAGTATTTCACCAACAATAAAACTTTTGGATCATTTCATTGCCCGAACTATTTAAAACACACGCTGAAATTTTTATATAAATACCTCTATTAATTTTTGAGATACCATGTTAACGATGGAGAATTATTATGAAAATTAAAGTTTGGAAAACAATGAAATGAAAGACAAAACTTTTGCAGAAAAAATCTGTGACCCTGGATGGTAAGTCAGGCCTTCTTTTTTTAGAAAAGATAAACTGTTTTAAAAATAGGAAAAGTCTGAACTACAAGAAATTACAATTAAAAAAGAATTCGTCAATTTGATTGATAACCAGTGTTTCCAACGTACTCGGATACCTTAAGTAAAAACTGTGGAATTGGATCAGGAAATAAAAGAATGCTACAAGCAATTGGATTTCTTTTTTAATTATAATGTCTACAGTTTTTTTTTAATTCTTAATTATAAAACGACGTCAGAAGCCCATTTCCAGAAATAAATAAGGCATATTTTTAAAATTTATAAAACAATACAGTTTTTTTATACGTAAATTTCCTTTTGCAATTTCTTTAATTTTTTAAATTCTGTAGAAATTGCCTACGGGGGATTTGGTATGCTTCAAGTATCTAACTAATTAATAATTATCTTTTTATAAGTTAAAAATTGTACGATTTTTTAAAAAACTATCATCAACTGTGGCCAGACGTAATATCGGTATCTACTTCACTCTTCCAAGGTATTATGTGTTTTTGAATTTTGTTTTAAAAAAAGCTATTAATATTTAGAATAAAAATTATCAAAATTGCCTCGAGAATTTTGTAATTAAAGTCATAATTAATTATTGCTAATTAACTTCAAACATTTATCTTTTCAGTCTATATAATAAAATATGGATTGAATAGTAAAACGCACTCATGCTTCTAAATTAAATAAGCTAATAGAAAAATATTCTATGCACATAACAACAACAGCAGCAACAACAAATTAATACAAATATTTTAAATTATTATTTGGTATTCCAGTAAAGTATATTTTTTTTATAAATATGCTAGAACTACTTAGTAAATCTACAAAAAAAAATCATTTTTTCTATATTTATCATTATATAAATTGAATTTGTAAAATCATTATATAAATTTATAATAAATTTTTTATCATTATATATTGACCGCGAGAACTTAAAGAATATTTTGAAGGGTAGAAACATTTTGTTACAAAGTATAATCGAATGAAAAGGTGAGAAACGACACTGTGTGTGTATTAATGACGACTTTATTCAAAGTATACGCAATAGTCCTGAGCATAACGATCCCATTGATTTACTAGCCGAAGAATTTCTTTTTCTGAGAATTCCTGTGGCAGTGACGAAACCCAGGAATTCTGGGTTTCCTTGAGTTCACCGCCCAATTCGAAGAACTCCCTTTTCAGATCTTTTTCAAGGGGACCAAACACATGAAAATCGCTTGGAGATATGTCCGGTCAGTAAGGAGGATGGTCGAACTGCTCCTACTTGAACTTGGCCAGCTTTGCGAGTGTGGCCCTGGAGATATGCGGACGCGAGTTATCATGGATGAACCACACCCAACGTGAGTACACCCGGTCTTTTGTTCTTGATAAATCTGCATAGTCTTCGGGGTGTCTTCATAGTACTAATCGCAGTTCCCTGCATATTTGCAAAGATTGGGAAGAACGCAGGAAAATAAATGCATTTGTGGAGAAATTGGTGCTGTTTACCACTATTTAATGGAATGTATGGAGATCCCAGGGTTAAGGAAGGACCTGAAGATTGTCAATAATGATTTAAGTACAGTACTGATGGTACCAGGTCATCTCAAAACCTTGAAGGACATGGTGTTAAAGATTGACAGTTTCATTCCGTTTGAGAGAGTGTAGATGAGGAGAAAGACAGTAGTACTACCCCGGAAGGAATGTTAGTTTGACTGTTCTGTCAGTGTAAGTTTGGACAATACTTATTCAGCAGTCGACCACAACAAATCCTGCATGTAAGAAGTACTCAGCGCAGTTAATGGTTCTGAAAAAACGCCTCTAAGGGAAACACTTCAACTCAGGGACTAGCAAAACGAGTTTTTGGAAGATTGGCACGATTTTTATGTGCTTGCTGACAATCTGTGAATTAATTTGAAAATTTATCACGATTACTTATTCGAGATGGTTAAGCCTATTTTTGTGCTCGATGAAACTTTTTGTTTGAAAGCTATGTCTTTATTTTATTATCGTGTGAGAAAATGATGTTGTTTTGCTTTGAGGTTATTGACACCCCAGCAAACTGGCGATTCATCGTTTTTGAGATATCCATTTTTCGCTTTTAGGGATCTTAGAAAATAGATTTGGAGAATAGATTTGGGTGCCTCGTTGAATGGCGACACATCTCTGTGATGAAACACTTACTTCTGGTTTCCATAATGTTTGTGTTCAGTACTTGGCTACCAATGCACCAAGTTAACGGACACTCATTTTAGGATTGCTCCTTTTTTTGTAACTGCTCGGATCATGACCCGTCAGAGGCCGCGGTGGTCCGGTGGTAAGGTCTCGGCTTCGGAACCGGAAGGTTTCAGGTTCGAGCCTCGATTCCACCGAAGAACCGCAGTGCGAGGGGGGTCTCTTGCATGTTAAATCTGTCAGGCCAAACATCCTCCCGCTGGTGTGGGGAGGGGTTGCCGGTTCAGGTGTCGTCCTCGTCATCTGACCGCGGTTCAAAATTACGAGGTCCGTTCCAAAATAGCCCTCGTGTTGCTTTAAAAAGGGACGTTAATATAACTAAACTAAACATGACCCGTCAGAACGGGATTTGAACTTGGACGCGATGCATACCGTTGGTAGCGGGGTGACACTATGCCCCTTCTCATAGTAATAAACTGCATAATATAGAAGCATTGTTTCATCATTTTGGTTACACTGCAATTCCTTTGTTTATTTCAATTAGTTACACTGCAAATTTATAGTTCATTTCTCATCCTCAAGTGTAGAGCCATCACAGGCATACACAACAGTTTGTTTTCATTGACGCTACTATTGGGTTACTGACCGACAGTAATAATGGCCAAAAAATCAAGCGGCCAATTAATTGATAACTTTTATCAAATCTTGCAACTCCATTAATTAGCGGAGCGAAGCAAACGAATTTAATAAACCTGTAAAAATATTCAATAAAAATTAACAAATGGGTACAGCTTGATCTCTTGGCCACTTTTTTTTGACCCCAAGATCGACGCCAAAGGTAAAAGTTTTCGTCCAATAACCCAACAGTAACGTTAATGAAAACAAAACATTATGGAAACCACAAGTAGTGTTAAATCACTGAAATTCATCGCCAGTCAAACTGGCACCCAAATCTACACTAATACTAATGAATGAAGCAGTCTGAAATTATCTCAATATTCTATGAATGAAGCAGTCTGAAATTTGAATGGTGGTTAATGATATGTGGTTGTTGCCATTCTAATGTAAGTAATAAGCGCGGTTTTTCTACCACGTACTTTAGCGTTTTATATAAATACAGATTTTCATTTTAAATGTTTTAGAAAGATGATGGATAGGTGTCTAGCATTTTTTGCAAGCAATAATATGAAAAAACAATGGACAGATAGTAATTTTGACACTTACACAGAAGAAAATAAACACAAAGTTTTCATGAAAAACAATATTTTAATGGCTCTGTAAAACTAGCTTTCAACAACCGAGTACTTACACATTTTCTGTGCTTATGAACAAGATTATCAAAGCTTCAAATGTAGGAAATCATGTACAATTATAATAGATGTCAACACATAATATCATTTATTTCCACAATCATTCTTTAAAAAAAAACATACAGAAACAGCAGAAATAAACACTCAATAATACAATTTTTCAGTCTGTTTTTTAATGACTACATAAAAGTCTTTAAAAATAATCAAATAAGAATTATAGAAGAAATGCAAACGATTTGCAACCTATAAATCCACTTGAGAGTTTTTCTTTTTTCTCTCTTTAAAAACATTAAAAAATAAAAGAAAATATAACAACACCATTTGATTCAATTTAGTCAACAATTACGATGAAATTATAAAAGATCGATTTAAAAATACATGCACAGTAAAGATATACGATTGAATAAAGATATACAAAGAATTAATTACATTTATTGGAATTTTCATAAAATAACAAATTTAGACATCACATTCAAACAGAAAAAAAAAATTAGCAAGACATTTGGATAAAGACATAACATTTTTACAATCATTTTAAGCGATTTAAAAAATTCTGAAAAAAAAAAAGAATCGATGGGAAGTAAATGTGATTTAATTTATTTCGGTAATAACGAAAAACTGGCGCAATTATCTCAGAAGACATCAACAACGTTAGAATTTACGTTCAAGCGAGAGCGATATCGATTAAAAAAAGTCATTATCAACTCGAACGATACGATGATGTATATTCTCTCAAGAGTTCAATTTTTATTTTATCGTGTAAATCGATTTACTAATAAAAAGACGTTTAAAATCTTTTCTCTCATGAATTAAAAAAAAAAATGCCATATTTTTAATAGCTTGAAAGAACATAATTTATCTGTCAGAAATATAGTTCAAGCGTTCAAATATAAAGTTCGAAGATTCTAACACCGCACACTTAAAATTTAGAAGATGGATTCACACATATATAGTTATATAAACTTTAAATGTGACACATATGATATTTAGGAATTAGTTATAAAAATACAAGATACATGACACATTTCCAAGAAGTATTTATTATATTTAAAATTTAATTTTTTATCTGGTTTAAAAACTTGCCATCTACGTCATCAGAACTTATGAACACTTCCATTAGACAACTTATGTATTAATTCAAAACGCAGTTCGCCATTACATACATTTTAAAAGCTTAAAATGTACAGAATAATTGGAACACATTTAGAATTTAATATTTCCTTAAATAAAGCAAATATAAAATTATGATTCAAGATCACTACCTTTTCCAGTTTCATGTCGAAATTCTATTTCAAGGAAGGTAATGCAGGCCATTCAAAATAAATCAATATTCTTTCTTAATATAATGTCGGGTTTACACTCGGCCAATTTTAAGACGATAAGTAGTCAGCGCATGCGTAGAAAGAGATTGATTTATGTTTGCCACAATTTCATCAGATAGATTAAGGCCTTTCATGTTTGGCTGTAAATTGCCCCTTTGGCGTCCTTGAATTTTTCTTTTCTTACATATCGTATTAAAATTGTGTATATTTACACAAAGAAATATGGTAAAATAAAAAGATGGTCAATATATTTAAATATAGAAAACTATTGAACGTTTAAAATAATAAAAAAAGACCACAACCTCGTTTCAGAAGGAGCAAGAAATGTCGGAATGAATCTAAGATTTTTTCCCCGCCATGCTTATTTCTACAAATGCATGCGCAGTAAGGTGAAAAAAATACAATACAGCGGCATATTATTGCCTAGTTGGGACAAATATTTGCCATCGACCGATCAGGATTTTTCAGCCTTTCTACGCATGCACTGCCTACTGACTTGGTGTAAACCTGGTATAAGGGATAATTAAAATACATTAGAGCAAAATGATCTCAAAAGCTTTTATATAATAGCTATCTTTATCCAGAAGTATTAAGAGTTCTGGACATTTTGGAAATAATTATTTCTACAAGAATTTAGAAGTTTTAATTTCTCTCATCAGGATATTTGGCCATATTGTTTTAAAAAATTTTATTTGTTTTGAAAAATACAAAAATATTATTACGGCAAATAACTTTTTATTTTAAATTTGAAATAACTTCTAGAAGTACATGATATGCAACTAATTTCTTTTAAACGATGAAATTAAACTACACTAATTCTGGTAAATGTACATAAAAGCACTGAATTCTGAAATAACACGTAGTAATTTACAATTGTTCCAAAAATAATTAGCCGATCTCCTTCGTCTAATAATAATACAGCGACTTAAAATTCTCTCGGTTTTATGAGGCGAAAAAGGTGTAATTTATATAACAGCTGTTCAAGCTTTAATAGTTATTTACAATATATACGTGACTTTAAATTTACAGTGTTCGTGTGCGCCTATGTGAGATTTTTACGGCAAAAAATCGCACCTTGTTTTTTTTTAACGTGAACAAAATAGTAAAAATTACAGAAGACAACTGTAATAAAAAGATAATTCTTAATTCATTTCAGTTCAATACTACTGACGCCACTCGTCTTCTAGAATCTAATAACTTTTCGATGTTCGAAATTTCTTTATAAACGCTACACTTTAAAAAAATCGTCTGCACACTAGTTTTGATTTTACGATCCGCATTGAAGTACTCATTAAAAAAAATTCAAACGATAAATTTAATAATAAAAAAAAGGCTCATTTAAAAATAATTCTTCCGATAAACAAGAATAATGGTTATTTAAATTTTGGACGATTTCCTGATTTAAAAAAAAAATTCTTCATTTACAAAAATTCAAACGATAAATTTAATAATAAAAAACTCGATTATTTAAAAATAAATTTTCTAATAAACAAGAATAATGGCATTTAAATTTTGAACGGTTTCCTGAAGTATTATGAAAGGATTGCCATATAACATTTAATAAGAGGATGAAAATTTA
The DNA here is from genome assembly GCA_026543055.1 of Argiope trifasciata. Classification (NCBI taxonomy): domain Eukaryota; kingdom Metazoa; phylum Arthropoda; class Arachnida; order Araneae; family Araneidae; genus Argiope; species Argiope trifasciata. The sequence goes on from JAPMOQ010060822.1 coordinate 340,748, forward strand.
AATTCATTCATTAAAAAGTTATTAACTAAAGGAGAAATTTGACCTTTCTTTCATATTTTCTCACAGTTTATTTAATTATTAAACAAAAATAATCAGAACATCATACAAATATGATAATTGTACTAAACCGTCAATACAAGCGGACTGAAATTAATAAATGAATTCAATAAAAAATATTTTAAAAATTGAATTGCAAGTAGAAAAAGTTCAAAATCTTCATAATATTTAAAGACAAAATTATGAATAAAGCAAAATAAATTTTAAAATGTTTTTCTTATAAAGTAATAAAGTTTATGGATTATATATAGATTTACTAATTTCGCCATCCTCAAATAATTAATTTTCAAAATTTTCCAATAAAAGTTTAAAAAGTGAAAGAATTGTTCGCAAAATGAAAACTTTCTTTCAAAATTTTGCTCCTATTACAGTTCTTAAAAATGTAACGCGAAATAAATTTGAAACAGTAAAATCTCAAAACATATTTAATTTTTATTCCTCCTGGTTTTAAAGTAGAAATTTTTAGTTTTTTTAATGAATTATGTTTAATTCAAGAGAAAGGGAAGATTTATAAGACGATTTGAGAAACACATTTCTTAAACTTTTTTTAAAAATCCTTTTATAGTTTTATAATTAATTCAAAAGCATTCCATTTTTCCATGGAATAAACAAAGGCCAACCGTTACTTTATGTAAACAAAAGAAATATCGTTTGCACAAAATATTTTTTTTTATTAGAATTAGCACCCATGAAATAAGGATAGATATTTTATTTTATTCATTTATTTTGTCAATTGCATATCTTCTGGTATATAAATTCAATGAGTGATTTCTGTCAACTTTTTAAACAAACTCTCAGCAAAAAGGCAGTTTGATCTTTCTTTTTCAGTGCTTTCAAGGGAAAAAAAAAGTAGGGGGACTTTTGGTAGATCAGGTAGTTTAGGCCGATCAGATGTTTATCACCAAACGCCGAAAAGTAATGTTTCATTCTTAAAACAGCAAACAAAAATCAAAGCACGATAGCAAAGTTTCATCTTTATGTTTTTTTGCTATACACATTTCCCATAAGAATCCAGTTTTTTCTTATGACATTATATTTCACCGAATGTACTGTAGTTAAAAAGGCCGATTTTTCATTTGATGTTAAATAATTAAAGTCTCTTATATTCCATTTAAAGTATCAAGCAAAATAAATAAATAAAATAAAAATCAGAATTTTTAAATTTTTGAAGTAAAGCCGACAGATATACACATAAAATAATCTAATTGGAAATGATTTGTTAACAGATGGGCGCCTTATATCTTAATAAATTTAATATGCTTGTTGTAAATTCAGTTATTTACAGATGCATATCCTGTTTCATATCAAAACAATTATTTTATGTGGATGCATAACAAAATGCTTTAATGTGAAAGCTTACTTGCAATGTTAAACTATACTTATGATAAAAATTGAAATTGGTATTTTACTGAGTATCCAAAAATGAAGAGGTGGAAAAAAAAAAGAAGTATAAATCTCTAATCCTAATAATCGAAATATTTTTTAATCATTTTTAAAAAAAATATGAAAAATAAAGAGGCACAATTATTAAAATGAAGAATTTGGTTATAGAGCAGAAGACACTGTCTTATTCAATTTTCTATTAAAACCATATCACCAACTTTTAAATCTTTGAATTAGATCAATAAGATTTTGAAATTTACTGTGAGTATGGTTGTAGAAATTTTCAATAAGACAATTATTTTTTTAAAAACTTAAATAAATTGGAAATATCTAAATCATATATAACAGGGATTCTCAACTCATGGTACATGTACCACTGTTGTATATTGAAACTGTATTATTCCAATGTACACTGTATTATAACATTTTTTTTAAACCTTTAGATTAGATTAATAAGGTTATTTTGCAATTTTCTCTGTGTACGGTTGCAGAAATTATCAGTAAAGCAATTTTTAACGAAAAGTTAATTGAATTGAAAATATCTAAATCATATACACCAGGGGTTCTCAACTTATGATACATGTACACTCGATTATTATTCGTAAAAGACTTAAATAAAGGTTCAAAATGAATAATGTCCCTTCCAAATAATTTAATTTTCAAAAAAATTCCTAATTTAGATAGATTTATTTTGTTTATATTACATATTAGATAGGCTGCCCTAAGAATTCAACTCATGATGGTAGCTGCAATTTCCATGCATTATTTCTTTATTAATAAACCATTTTAAGAAAAAGACCAGTTTACAGATATTTCGTGTGACAGAAATTTTGCAAAAGACTTTAATATGCTTTTACATCGTTTTTAACTCATGCAATTTTCGGAATATATATATTATATACATTTCACTACATGATGAAATTTATAATTCCTTTCAGCTTTTATACATGCAATTAATTCAAAATATATATTCAAAATGTGTTAACTTGACACACGATTGAATTTACGAATATAAAGTCTAATATATTTAAATTGTCTAAAAATGGAGAAAAATTGTCTCTTAAATCATCCTCAATAAATCTAGTTTAATTATTGCCGTCTATTTATAGCACCTTATAGTACAGATATATTTCATTGTAATGCAAATGTTTTATCTACAAATGCAATTTAATAAATTAAATAATTCCTTTATTATGAAGATAAGATGCACCGATTCTTAATTAAAAATGCTTTTAAATTGTGCTTATGCTTAAAAATGCTTATTTATACGACACAAAAATTTACTAAGTTGAGAACTCCTAATATATACGATTTAAAAAGAATTTTAAAAAAATTACAAGTAAATTTTTTCATCCTTCATAGTTAACAAACGAAAGCTAATAACAATTAAACAAATTCCTTCGACATTAAATAATAACTCGTCACAGTTAGGAGCACTCATGAGAATTAAAACAATCGCCATACTCGAACACTATATATATCACTGTAATGCAAATGTTTCATCAACAAATGAATTAAAAAAATTAATAATTAAATAAATTTAATAATTCCTTTATTATATATATAATATGTATTGATTATTAATTGAAAAAGCTTTTAAGTTGTATTCTTATTTATGTGATACAAGGATTTACCAAGCTAAGAACTGATATATACGATTTAAAAATTAAAAAAGATTTTTTTTATATAGTTACAAGTAAGTTCAAACAATGCATTGATCATTTTTATATTTCATAGTTAACAAACACTCTTAAAGCTAACAATAATAATAGAACAAAAAAACACAATACCCGCGACATTAAATAATAACTCATCACAATCAGGAGCACTCATGAGTATCAAAACGTATCAAAACAACACAATACTCGAACACTAAAACAAACACAATATTATTTAGGAATAAAAAAAAATCATAGCTGGAATAATTATAGGATCTATACAGAGAAATGCAAAATAATATACAAATATTTTACAGGAAATAATTTTATTTATAAACACAAGTAAAATATAGGATTATTTGACATGTTTCTAAACAGACGCAAACAAAATATAGTTCAACACAAAACTTTGGAAATTAAATCTAGTTGGGATTATAAATAGACGTAAAAAAATCACTACATTTATAAAATTGTAATAATATAAATCTATTAGTTTTTATAAATACATTCAACACATAATGAAGTGGGAAAAAAAAGTGTTATAGTATTTTCACACTAAAAAGATATGGTTAACGACATAGTTGAAATATCACACAATAAATAAATTAGTTACCTCAGAAGCAATTAAAAATAAATGCCAGCCGATAAATTTATTCAAATGCTATCAAAAATAAATGGTATGTGATTTATCGAGACACTATTAAAACAAAATGTTTAAAGAATGAATTTATTAAAAGTAAAAATTTTCAAATCTTACATTATCTGTATTGAAAAGGCTGATTTTTGATACTGGTAATTCATGGATCAAAGTATCTATGATCAAACAATTAAATATTAAACCTCCTTTCTAACATTATTTTGAACTACAATAATTTTTTTAAAAACTGAAGGAGTGAATTGATTTAAATTTGCGAAAAGAATAAAATAATATTTGCTGATTTCAGATGGACTTAAGTGAACTTATAAAATATTATGAACAGGATAATAATAAGAATTTTATATATTATATTATATTCTGTAAACAAAGGATTAAATTTCAATATATTTAAAATGCCTTCTCAATAGTGAAATTATGCAATATGTTATTTTTTTTTAAAAAAAAGTGAATTTAAATTTCGAACAATAATAATAAAAACCAAGAAAATTCACACAAAAGTAAATATTAATTATTAAAAAAATAATTGCCACTAGTTTTCTTCTTTTAAATAATAATAAAAAAAATCAGTAATGATAAAATGAGAGTAAATACGATTGATAAAACAACCCATAATTTAGCAAAAGAGATAACATTGAGTCCTTTAATAATTTTGCAACAATAAAAATACGATAAAACCAATAATAATTAAACAAGGAATATTAGGTTAAAATTAATTATAAGTAAAATTAAAATTAACATTTGAATTATTTAACAAATCCTAAATACTTACAACAATTCAAATTTAATAATTAAAAAAATTAAAATATCAAAATGTTGTAATTAACAGTTAAATTTAGGATTCAAACAAAACTTTTCAGATCAGATATCGTTTTATATTCTCACCGATAAATATAATTCTATTTTATTGTTAGTTTATTCTATTTTAGGTATTCTCAGAAAAAAAGAAGCTTTGAAGAGCTACTTAAAGACTTTTCAATTGGCGCTTAGAAAGCAAATTCCATTGGTTAAGAGCACTTCATGACCGTATTTCTAAGGTAAGCTTTTTAAAAAAAGCTTTTCAGAGCTATTCGGGACTAATAACGTCCAGTCGAATACTTGCTTCTTTTCTATTTCTTTTTTTCGAATGACATCCTACGAAACAAAACTATTTCCAGCCAATAAAACACTTCAACAGAAAAGGAAAGAAAAATCAAAAACCGTTAAAATAGTGCAAAGTTTCTAAATTTAACGTACCGAAAGCTGATTTCCAGTGATGTAAAAATGTGAATTTGTTGGAAGACTTCAAAGAAAAATAACAGTAAGAAAGTTCAAGTTAACTTTAATAATAACAATAAAGTTTTAATGCATTAATAAATACTGAACTATATAATCGTAATACAATCACTATATCTTACGAAAAAATCCCTTTAAAAATCAATTTTACAATAAAATCACACACACAAAAAAAAAATGTAATTTTTTTTTCTTCTAATTTTTGTATATTTGCAAGCATTACTTGAACAACCTAGTCTCATATTTTAATTAATATATTCAGCATTAATATTTTTTCTTATTCATTATTAATTTTCGAATCCCAGATCACTGTTAGCAGTGAATTAATGTTTTTTTTAAATACTAATTCAGTTCAATGGTTTTTGATCTATACTTGAATATATATAATATATTGATATAATTTATATTATATTATTATATATAATTTATTGAACATTATTATGTGTTTAGTTAATGTTCTGTCATTCCAAATCATAGTATCATAAAAATTAGATTTTACATAATTTTACTAAAAATTATGAAAAAATTTTTATGTAATGTTTTTCGAATTTCTTTTTTCAGGTTTATACGCCTTACAGTTTTGGATAACTACGGATTACGAGTATTAAACCTATGGTGGTAACAAAATTAATCGGATAAAAAAAAAAACAGCAACGTAAATTAAGTCAACTTAGCTATATTCTAAAAGGTTAAAATAATGATAATAAATAAAAAATAAACTTTTTAGAATATTAAAACACCTAGCGAATATTTTAAATGATATTATGTGATTATATTTTAAATTCAAACGCTTTCTCTTATGCAAATAAATTAATAATAGAAAATTTAAACACTTAAATGCAACAAACACAATAAATCTTTTAATTTAGTAAATAGGAAATATTTTTTGAAATAATCATAAAAATTCAGAATTTACACATTACACTGCGGTTATAAAAACAAAACAAAACAAAAAAAAAAAAAAAAAAAAGAAAGAAATTTGAACTAAAAAAAAATTTTTTTCATAGTGATATAAAATGTTTTCAGAAAATAGTCGACATGGGGAAAAAATTAATAAAGCAAATGATATATTTTTTATAGTTTACGTTTTACAAAAGAAGGAATTTAAAAACAGTTCTTTTAACTTAGATCTTTAAAAAAAGTCGAAATTTATGATTTTTATTTTTATTTTGCGAGTGCATTGATATGAATAGTTTCCACAGATAACCAGATTACATTTCAAAGTTAACAAAAGGAAAAATTAAAATAACAAATAACTTTATATATCTGTTGCATAAGTCCATAAATTACCACAAAAATCTCCATAACTATATTTACGTTAATAAGAAACGCAAAAAAGTTGTTTATGTTTTAATTCAAATCTGTTAGTCATAAAAGTTAATGGGAACAATAAATATTCACAGCGAACATACAATATTAATCAAACTGGGATGGAACAATGAAAAATAGTTAGAACGAAGCTTGTCCATAGTAACACTAGAAGAGAAATTTACAACACAGTCAACAATTAAAATAGTAAAGCGAAGAAACGGTTATCATCATCACTCTAGAAGCTCTTCATATGCTTCTGACAACATTTCGTGTCCTTACGATATACAATCAGCAGCGCTGTTGCATCACTCTGTTACAGCGTAAAATATTCAAAAAAGAAATTAGAAATGGTGGAATAAAACGTCACATTTCCAAGTAATAGTCATGCTGCGGATGTATCGTATTAAGAATCGAAAGTTGTCAGAATTTTAAGATGCACGGTCAAGTGAAAAAGAAAAATCTGGACTCGATAACTTTCGTATCAGTTTTATAACAAGTTCCATCGATAATCAGCAAGTGCTCAGTGTGGCAATATTTGCAATAGACCAAACTGGTCAATGAAAATTTTCAATGACACAACCATTGGTCATGGCAAACAAGGCGTTGAATCTAATCAAAGTGAGCACGACTGTCATCAATAAATCAACCTGAGCGATGTCGTCCTCTACAGAACAGCTGTAAATAATGTCTTGGAATCCTTAGAACATCTTATTGTGATCATTATTAAAGTGTGAGGTTGGTTAAGTTCCGAACTTAGAACAGCACAAACTCCCCTGCATGGCAACTGTTGAAAAGCTCTCCGCAAATGATTCGGGTTCATCCTTTAAGACACAAAATCATGAGCCAAATTTTGACCAATAACCACTAAGCGAACTGCTACCAGCAACTAATGCAACAACGGTCGTTCTTAATTTAAGAAAATGGTGCTTCAGACATTCAACCATTTCTAAACAATGACCATGAACATTCCAATTCCAAGACCAGTTGGATTTATTACCATGGTAAAATGTAAGAAAACAGTCTCGTGTTCCTCTCTGCCAGAGATCTCACTAGCTGCCGGCAACTCAGAGGCCAGTGACAGTTCTTCTGCATGGCAAGTTCTGCAAGTGACGAAAAGTGTCAGCGCGAACTCAATGCCATGGTTAATTGAAAATTGAAGTCTCTTGAGTTGCCCTTGTCACTAGCTGCCGGCGATTTCCATGCGTCGGTACTTCTTCCTGAGATTCGAAACCGGATCTTTGAAGAGGACGGGGTCCAGGCGAGTATTGGACCGGACCAGCGGCATGTAGCCGAAGACCTTGGCGAAGGCGTTGATGCAAGTCTGTCTCTGGACGAAGTGGTCAGGATCGTTCCAGGGAGAAGGGTAGCTGCGTCCCCCTCCGGCCAGCATCGTCTCCTTGTACTGCTTGCGCTGCGTGACTTTGATGGGGGGCAGACGAGTAACGTGACTGACTAGGAAGTTGAGCAGGATGTCCTCGCAGTTCTGGGATTGGTCGACGATCTTGTGAAGGAGATGACTCAGGAAGTGAGTGTATAAGAAGTGATAATACCTAGGGAGAAGTCATGGAAAATTAATATTTAAACTAAAAAGTTTACATACATTTAGAATACATCAATGCATTATTATTACTATGTAAATACTCCTTTTTAAAGTAATGAATCTATGATATAGAATACAGTAGTACAAGATGAGGAAATATAAAATTTAATAATTAATCCTCTGGCTACGCAATTCTTTAAATCACTGGTTAGAATCTATGCAAATAAGTTCAAAATACTTTTTTATAGAAAGGTGGTATATGTTACGCGATAATAATATGATATAATAACAATCTGTAATCGTAAAAATAAACACTCTAAACTGCGAAAACAGCTGGATGAAACAGAAAATTCACTAACTGATATCGCGAGATACGTAACTGGAGGTTTAAGAACAGGAAATAAATGCTGAAAAGCCCAAATTTTGTAAAAAGCCAAATTAAACAAAACATATTTAAAAGAAACCAGTACACATTTGTACCAGGCTCCATTTTTCTTAATGCAATTTGCATTGTTATTTTAGTAACAAAAATTAGTACACAATTTTTGTAACTAATAAATCAAAAACACAATACATTCAGCACTAAATTGCATTAAAAGGAAGAAAAAGGGATAAATAACATAAAATAAATGTTCCCGAAACGAAAATCGGCATAAATGGATACAATTTTTAGTTATTTCTATTCTTTTGACTGCATCACAAAAGTGAGAACAAGCTATTTCAACAACATTAACTTTTATTCGAAAGCAGACGATTTTAAAATGGCAAAGGAACAACGCTTCCCGAAAGAAACAACTGATTGAAAAACAAACACATTAAAAGTAATTACAATTTGCATACAACCCACGCAATTCCATTTTCTGTCTTAGTATTAGAAAATAAAATATTTTTAAAAAGGTTTATGTTTAGAATAATTTTGTACATTCTCCAGACATAGATCTTAATAATTTTCTTTTATAACTGTAAATATGCAAAAATATGCTTTATGGGTTTTAAAATGAATTTGAAGATGTTAAGCATTAACGGGCATTTAGAGAAAAATGAGAATTATTAATTCGCAATTAATATTTTAGTTGAATAAATTTTTTTTCTTAAAAAATAATAAAGTTTTTTTTTTTTGTATTTAAGATTTGCATTTAATAACAGTCAAATATTTTTAAAAATTTTAATTTCATATAAATTTACATTTAACTTATACATAAAAAAAGTCAGAGATTCAATAAGATATGACGTCACAGTCAGCGCATGTCATCTAATGACTATCGTTACGTAATGACCCTATACTGTGATGCCAAATCCATTTTTCTCTTAAACAAAACGAGCAGTGATATCTAAAATGTCTAAATCTTTTGTCCCAATGGAAATTCATTCAACTGAATGTTTTTAAATTTTGCTTTTACGGAAGGTTTTAAGGATCATTTCGTGATAAATAATTAAATATATTCAATGTTTTCGATAAGAGTGTAAGTAAATAAAATGGTGGCGTCTATGAATTATTTAGTGCAATGAATTAAAAAATAAGCAATAAATATATTTAAAATTATATTATCTTCTTAATATTTAAATACGCATCTTCACACTTGAAAATAGTTCACAGATTTCTTGTTAAAAATACTTATTCTAAACTAGATTAATAGATTTGCTTTTAATACGAATTAACAGTTCAAAATGGTTCTCCTCATATTTTATTTTGTAAAAATTTACTTACTGCCATTCAAAATGTTTCTTTTTTCTTTTATTGCATAATAATAACGATTAATAAAAAATGACTTTCTATAGTTTTTAAAAATCGTTTGGCAGTAAAATCTTTCGATAAATTAATAAACAGGTTTTCTACTCTTCAATCGATAATAAATTTTTAGTTTTAAAGTTTATAAAAAAAAAATGAATGAAAATATCTGCATCACTTTCAGTTTTTTTAGAATGGCAATTGTAAAAAATATAAATGTTACCTAGATATTCTATGAAATAACTATATCAGTTAATTTGACACTTTAATTAGTTATAGAATAACGATCTGCAGCCCATTAAAGTGTAAAATAATCTATATCATATATCTCGCTTTTTAGTATTATTGGTCAGGAATTTAAAAAATGTTCGTGTAAAACCCAGTGTGTCAGCAAAAAAAAAAAAAAAAAAAAAAAAAAAAATGTTTTAGAAATGATGTTCTTTGTAATTCCAAGAGCCATTTTAGTAATCTTTGTTGTAACAAATGATTTTATGGTACGTTTCCATAAATACCATTTATACGCTGCATAAATTAGATAAATTGCTTCTTTTTCATTTTAATTGTCTGTCATCAGTTTATTTATAGAATACCTAGTTATTTCATTTTAGATAAATTGTTTATTTTACACTTTAACTGCCTCTCATTAGTTAATTTATAGAATACCTAGTTATTCTATAAAATAACTAGTTAAAGTGTCAAATTAATAACATATTACACACTTTAACGGGCACGATCAGTTATTTTATGGAATAACTAGGTATTCTATGAAATAACTGCATTATATACTTTAACAGTAACATTTATAATCTTTACAATAAACTTCTTAATGTTTCAGACTTTATTTTAAGGAAAACTAGCGGTACCTGCATAGCGTTGCCCATGGCATAACATCCAAGAGAAAAAATTGGCCTTAAACTCAAGTCTGATTCATTTTGTAATTCAATTGCAGCGCGATTTAAAGTGAGACAGTTACTTCGCTCAACAGATGATTCCTTAAGTTTGGACATGTTCTGATATTCGCTAACCGAACGTTCCTTTTTTTAAGGGGAGGGAGAAAGCATAATGATTTTTGAATCGCTATTTAAAATCAGACGTAACCAAAGAAATGTATCGCATATGCACACCACAGCTCCTACTATATGCGCATGCGCAGATACTGCCATTTTACACATGCGCGAATCGTAGTAGGAAAATAATTAAAATCGCAATTATAAAACTCTTATTTTTTTATTATTTTGATATGACTTCAATAAACTAAATCTTTTCCAATAAATGCTCTACAAAATGGTATAAATATGTCTAATATCCATTAACCATTTCTCGAGCTTTTGTGGTCCAAATTATCAGCCGCTTTCAGGAGATTTCATTTCATACTATGTACAGATTTATCAAGCAGATTCCTATAAGGTAACATACAGAGTTTTACTTTTGTTTGCATAAATCTTAAGAAACACAATAAATCTGACATATCAAACGGCATCAACATCTTTAACTTATTATCAATCTTCAGGTAGGTAGGTAATTAAGGTTTATTGGCACAAAAGCCATTTGAGGCCATACTGCGCCAGTCATATGGTTTAAATTAAGACTACATTAATATGAATCGAACTAATGAATTATAAATTAATACGAATTGAGGAAATTGCAAGAAATATAAGAGGTACAACAATCGGCTGGTAAAATTTCAAAATTTCTCAATAACAGAAATTTTTTTTGAAACAAATTAAAATTGCGAGTTAATGATACAATTCCAAAATGAAGCTATAAAGACATTAAAAGGTTGAAAAGCAGCTAGGTGCAAGTAAAAAGATTAATCGTTTTTAAAAATGTAAAATTATTTCGGGGGAATTTCTCACCCACCAAGTCAGTTAGACTTACGGATAATTTATTGAAAATGTTGACATGATACAAATGGTACTTAGGGTATTCAATTAAAATGTGTTTAATACTTAGATCAACGCGACATGTCTGGCACATAGACGCCCTTTCACCAAAGATCAAATGTTTGTAAGTACAGCGTGTATGTCCTATACGAAGGCGTGTTAGCTTGACATCGAACGCACGTATATTGAGAGGTGATCACATTGCAATGGTCGGCATGACAGAGCGCAATTTATTGTGAGTCAATAAATCCCAAGTTTCTTGCCAAGTAAACAAAAGACGACCCGCCAATGATGTCTTGACATCACAGTATGGGAGTTCTTAGCTATCAATTTTCAATTATCGCTGCTTTTCTTTTCTTCCTTAAGTTAATATCAATCTTCAATTATTAACTCAAGGAAGAAAAGGAAAGCAGCGCCACCTGGTGGCATGGTTATTAGTTATATCTATTAAAGTTTTTTTTGTTAATAAAAATAAGCTATTTAATTAGCAATCACTAAAATCTGTCTTGTACATCATAATATTTGTACTCCAGAATATTAAAATCTATTCGATAGTTCTATACTCCTATAGCTTATTAACTATTCACACATGTCAGTTTTATTTACACAGAATGATATTAAAGTAAAGCTTAATTTTCTTTTTTTATTTATTTCCCATGTTCAGCAACGTTATGTGGATCTTTTTGTTTTCCTCCATCTTGAAGTTCTGAATGAAAATAAGGTGAGTAATAAATATTTAAATATTCGCAGTTCTACAGTAAATTCATTTTCAGAAGAGGGTACGAAATATTCACAATTTAAGAAAAAAAAGGCTATTCTAAAAGCTTCCAGACCTAAAAACACTAGTACTGAAAACAGCTGATTATCAAGAGTGTTTTTACAGGGGAGGGAGAAGGGAGAGCCAGAAATCTAAAATTTTTAAATAAAGAAATCTCATCAATAGGTAATGAATTTTTGTCTGAATACACAGAGGAATGGAACACGCTATGAAAAAATGATTAAGAAATAACATTGAATAAAGAGGGAGCGCTTTATTATTGATACAGAGAACAAACTGAAAACTGAAATCGTCTGACGACAAATAACGTAGTTTTAAATTTTAAAATAATTTATCGAAAAGGAAAACATTTCATTTTTGAACGGAATCTTGGATGAAAATTAAATTAACGTGCACGCAAGAAAGCCATTTTTATGTCGTTAACAAACTTAAGAAGGAAAAAAAAAAGCCAGTGAATCAAAAATTTATGTTTACATAATCAGTGCTTGAGGTAAATTACCATTTAATGGCGAATATAAACAGTAAAATTGTTTTAAATTCAAACTATTCAATCATATAAAAAATCCAACTGAGAATTCTAAAGTTCATATTTAAATAAATAATTGCGAAAATTAAAACCGAATGAATATTTTACATTTGTACCAACAGATTCCAAAAGTACCAATAAGCGCATTTTTACTATAGTCGTATAAGAAGAAAAGAAAGAAAAAAGCTCAAAATTTTGGAGAGATTGCAATTTGAGCTTAAGATTTTGGTGCAACTTCGCATTTAAAGGCCTTATCACACGGCGAAATATCGTAGCCACTTTCCGTGAGCAACGACAACGAAAGTGACGTCATTTGTGTGAAGCTACTTCAAAGTTTCACATGATTGGTTGAATTTCGTTTGCAGACAATATTTTCGTCACTATCGTCGGCATTTTAACAAACTGGTTAGAAAAAGTTGCCGATTACGAAAAACTGACTGGTTCTTGAGGGTAGAAACGGAAACCTGCTGACAAAAAGTGCGGACGATACTTCGTAGTGTGATAAGGCAGACATTCTAAAACTGTTTTTCAGTTTTAGAATGTCTACCTGCCTGTCTCTCTCTAAACAGAATAACTCAAACACAATTTGAGCTAAAAAGATGAAATTTGATACATAGGTTTTACGTAAAATTTGTAGATTTCTATCAAATTTTGCATGAAATCATTTAGAGGAAATCTGTCCTTTCTTCAGTCTGAGTATAAATAAACACGATAATTGCAAAACGCAGACAGATAACATTTAGTACACATATTAAGCATACAAAGTATATATTATTATAAAATTTTGGATGAAATCTGCAGAAGGATTAACCGTCTTTCGGCTGGTGCTTTCGATTGTACGTAAACGTACTAACTCAAAGCAATTCAAGGAGGTAAATGACATTTAGCATGTGATCTTGCGACTTCAATTGCAATTCCATGTTAAATTTTGGTTTTATTTGGTCGGCGAAAAAAGAAAAGAAGGTTCGATTTTCGGGAATTTGTATAATAATCGCGTTTGAAATTAATCACGAAAAAAAAAATCTAGATTCAGTAAAAATAAGCGTTATAGACGTTCGTGACAAAAGTCAAATTTTATGCTGGAGAAGAGAAATAAAACTTTTATTGAACAGATGCTAGAAAGTTTTATGAAGACAACTCCCACTAATTTTTTGCTGAAAATAAAATACAGATATAATCTCTTGATATGGTGCTTCCGTCCAAATAACTAATATTGAGAGTTTTAACTGTCGAGTTAAACTGCCGTTCACGAAAACATGTTAATGAGAGCTGCAAATTTACTTTTGGCCCTTTACCAAATATGGTAATCGTTGCTGCTTGCTGTACTTCTTCGGAGCTTTAGATTCGTTTCATTTTCAATAAATTATTTTTCCGAAATCACGGAAGTACATAAATTTAGTGTTTCGATAAGTAATGTGACATTAGGAGGAATATGTGACCAAGCACATTATCGTTATGGAGTAATCACGATGTCGATTTTGAAAATCAGAGCGCTGCTTTATTAGGGATATGCTGAATGATCCGGAGGAATGATTTCAATATAAACCATCACTTTATCGTTAATTCTATATATTTAGCTGGCCACGGGAAGTTTTGAATACCAGAAATCAAGAGTTACACGCATGTGCTCAAAGCATTTGAAGTGGTAGAAACCGGTTCTAAATAGTCGGCTACAAGATATTCTTTACTTGCTGAAAGGAGTATGGCGAAATTCATTTACATTTGGAAAAGATTTGCAGAGTGGGTAAGGTGTTAGATCAGGTATCGTTCTCGTCATTCAAAGTCTTGATATCCGTATTACTGCACACACACACACACACACCTCATAAGTTAAATCGAGAAAGAGATATTGCAATTATAACACAGTAAACGAAGCATAAATGAAATACTATATTCTAATAATAGTATTGAAAAGCAATCGCATCTGCGATGAAACGACATAGAGTGGATAAATGAGCAACGTACAAACGATGATTTACTGTATTTTGTATGCAGACAAACTGAAATTTATCGGTATCCATTTAAACATGGTTGAAAAAGTCAAAAATCCAAGCCATTAAATGAATGTAATCCAACATGCGGCTCTATCATCATAACCGTAGATATGTAATAATAATTTAGATAGAAACCAACATTGGGTTTATTGATGGGCATTCCAAAATCTCAGATTTGGAACAAAGAACTCTAACAAATCAAATAAAACGAAACCTGATATTAAATTTTGGGACAAAAATTGAGTATTCGGTTTAAATTTTAAAATACATCTATTTGGGAAGCTTATATAAAAAATGTCAAGGTGGACGCAATCCTCTATTCAATAAAAAAAGCAAACATATTTTTTTATACATATAAAAATAAGGGTAAAACTAGTTCGAAAACATTACTTTTCCTGAATTCGGAAATATTTAAATTACCATGGGAAGACAATGACATTTGGGCAATTCCAGTACCTTTTCTATGGCTTCGAGAAATATCAAATACTAACAAATAGGCCATAATTTTTTACCAAGTCACTTTTTCATTTCATTTTCTTTATTTAAAAGTGCATATCATTCAAAGAATTAAAAAAAATAATCCAAAAAATCATTACTAACGAAAACACAGAAAAGTCATTTAATTCTATAAATAACCCAACATCAACCGTCTGCACTGCCACCGGAATCATAAAAATCATGGTTATTATTTTCCCGCCCTTCTGACCTACCCTTTTTATTCACTTCACTGCAATCCGCTAATAGCTTATTTTTTTTTTTTTTACCTTCATTCCAAGCTACCTTATATTAACTAATTCATTCTCCATATAGATATATTTATCCGTAGCTATCGATTACGGTTGCTCATAAATTCGAGTCCTCATTTACTAAGAGCTCAATGCCTCCCTCTCAATTGGGTAATGAATATAAGGGAATGCTTAATACACTTTTTTTTTTTATGCCCATTCCTTTTCAACCAAAATGTCATCTAGGGTTTTAGTTAAAAAATGAACCAGTGTAGTGTAATAAATTTGTGATATTACGGTTGTAGAAATGCAGCGAGTTTCACTTTGATTTCACTAGTTTGTTCTCTATTTTTGGGGGGAAGGAGTGGGGCTGTCTTGAATTTATTTCAGCAAATGTTACTTAGTAAGGTATTCATTCTAGTTGCTCCCCTCCCCTGAAACTGCGAGACAGTTGGTAATTTGCTAGATGGCAATATAGCAGTTAAGGCAAATATTTTCCAAAGACTTATTTTCTTTGAAAGTAATTTATGTTTAATGAGAAATTAAGGATATATTAGATAAGGAAGATTTTATTTCTGATACCTTAATTTTCTTTAATAATTCTTTCGTGTGTTTAGCTTAAAGGCTTTTCCGCTAATCATAATTAAATTATTCGTTGAATTCAAAGGAATCTTCTAAAATATGATTCATTTATTCATTTGCTATGCAGCCTAGAAGGATTTATTGCCTCAGAAGTTCGCTTTAGTCTGAAACGTCATTGCGATAGAAGCTAAATTAGAATGTTTAGGGGAATAGCAAATAAATCACCCCCACTCCTTTTTTTTCTTCTATCTACCAAAGATTTACCTTTTAAAGATCTCATAAATTAAAATATTTCCAATATATTTCAAGCAATAACTTCATATATAATGAGATGCATTAATTGGTTTCTAAGAAAGCTGGAGTTTAGATTAACCCCTTAACTGTCATGTCCATGAGTCAGATAAGTGTCCCTATTATCGTTTCTCTAATTCATAAGCAAATATTTAATCATTGAATACAAAATTAATACATAGTCTACAAATACTACAAGCATTATTTTAATTCTTGATTGAATTCTTGATAGCACAGCACATTACTGAATGGAGAGTGTCACCAAAATGGTAGGGGGGGGGAATTCAAGAGTTGAATGGAAAATGTCAAATTAGTTATACTAGTCACTAACAAACTAGAGAGAATTAATAATAATAATAAAAGCTTACCAAAACAAAAAGATATAAATATCATATGTTATTTTCAGCAATATTGATGTTAGTATGATATTGAATACAGTACATTGAGTTACAAAAATAAACTTTCAAGTCAAATGTCACTCAAATTGCATTTTCCGATTCAACTGTTTATTAATTATGGCTTTTCAGTAATTAAGTGCTATATGAGAAAAATTATTTAGGAAATATATAGATTTATTTAGAAAGCTCTATAAGGATCAAATCTCTCTAATTTAACGTTATTTTATGAAATGCATCAGCTTTATGTTTGCGCGGGTATCACTATCTTCGAGAAGCACAGCCTTTAAGATAAAATTTTACATTACCGTGCCATGATATATTATTCAATACTCAATAGGTTTGTACCATAAAATAATATTACAAATATTGTTTAATATGATATATGTGCATACTGCTAGCGTAGGGTGAGAACATATATTTTTTAAAAATTAAGTCTTAAGTCTATATAACATTAACATTAATAATGAAGATTCACAAAATACATGAACTAAAAAATTTAAATTCGTGACAAATTTTGTCCCTAGGTTTATTATTACTGTTGTTATTATTTTTGCTTCCTTTTTTTCTACTTCTCCCCAATACAGAATAAAGTGAATCCCTCCTGCCGTAAAACGGGTCAAATACAAAGTATCAATTCGAGTTCAAAATTCATTGAAATCCATTAATCCCAAAGGCTAAAAGAGATTAAAAAAATTACATTACGCTGCACTAAAAGATCTGATTTTGAAACTGAATGCTAGTTATTATGGAACAGACTTCGCAAATTTAAGCAATAATCATATGACGAGGTCGAAACATAAAAAACACAGCTTGATATTCAGAGTGCGATGTCTTCAACATCACATTATTTTGTAAAAAAAAATGGAGATTAAATGTTGAAAATCAATTTTTAGTTTTTAATTTGTGAGTAATCTTAGCTATAAAAAATCTTTCAGTTCAAGAACTATTCACCGAGGCATTGTTCACATAATAAAATAAATAAAATCGATATGGACATACAAAATCGTCCATCATTTGCAACCCTTAAAAAACTAGATATCCGAAGCGGTTCAACTTCAAACTCAGTCGAGATTTTTATCCTCCCTACAACATACCCTGCACGCGTTCAAATATAAACACAATTATTAAAAATATCATGTTCAGCTTTAAAATAAAAACAATAAAATTCATTAGCATCAAAGAAAATTAAAAAAACATTAATAATTAGGACAGGAGAGACTATTTACATTAGAGATAACATTTAGATAGTACCAAGGGAAAAGCCTAAGCCTTATGGTAAAAATATGTGGCATCGCAGCGTATTAAATATTCAAGATAAGAAACGAAAGACTCTCTCTTTCTGTATGTCGAGCAAATGCTCACAGCTCGTTTTTCTAAAACTGGATGTCACGTGAATTAGACTTTGAACCTAAGGTACCATCTATTACAATAAGATAAAACTAAATGTGAAATGGTAACAGCCGCTCAATAAATTTCTACATGGGAAAATTAAGTTTGAATAGCGAGTCTTTTGATAGCTATTTAAATTCTGTTTTTTTAAATTGTAATTGTAAGATTTTCACAGGTGTAACGCCACTTTGGGCAAATACCTAATCATCATCGTAATACATCAGAAAATACATACTTTAAATGAGGGAGGTTTTCGGAGTCTGGGAATAATAAACGAAGAAAAACTATGTGAAATTTTTTCCAGGTGTCACGTTATGAGAATATTTACAATGTGCAGTATTTCTTTAAAATAACTAAATGAAAACTGTTTACCTGTGATAGAAGGCCGCCCCGGTCAGGACGATAGAATAATCATTGGTCCACTTGGAGGTGTAGCCCCAGCAGCTTCGGCTGTCGTCCCAGAAGTGGGATCGGGCAGGGTAGCCGACTATCCTCTCGGGAAACGACTGCCACACTCGAAAGGCGAAATCCACCTAGAATTACATAAGTATATTACTACTCCATCCCTTTAACTGAATATAAAACACTGTTTAAATAAAAGGTACCATTTCGTTACCTCTTCTGTCGTTAGAAGAACGTCTTCGTCCAAGCTCAAAACAGAATCAGTTTGGATTAGAGGATGTGGAAAAAATCTGGAGCTGATTGT
Organism: Argiope trifasciata; assembly: GCA_026543055.1. Taxonomy (NCBI): domain Eukaryota; kingdom Metazoa; phylum Arthropoda; class Arachnida; order Araneae; family Araneidae; genus Argiope; species Argiope trifasciata. The sequence continues at coordinate 359,628 of JAPMOQ010060822.1, forward strand.
CTAAAAGAGGAAATAAATAGTCACGAATTAATGATTTTGCTTTAGAAAAATAAAACATTTCTGTCGTTAACATTCACCAAACATTTGTACAAGAATAATTTGTAAATTTTCTAGATCGATTTCGTAGAAGAGTTTAATTTTCCAACATTCAAACAAGAGTGACTTCACATACATGCAATAAACCACTAAGAGTTTAATTTTCGATATCAAGAAAAGAATAAAATAATAATGATAACCCGTGACTTCATGGTTAAGATTATTTTTACTTTTGGAACAATTGTTGCTAGAAACAGGAGATTACATGCTTCTATAAAAACCCCGTGACTAATCAAAGAGACAGAAAAGGAAAAGAATGGGCAATACCTTATACAATCCACATTCTCACAAGTCGTCATTCCAAAAGTTTGTGTTTGCGTGTACTCTTGACTCCACATTGTCGCTTTGTGAGCAAATTTTATTTGAGATACACGGTCCTCTATTTTGGATAGAAACTGTTGCAACGCGAACAAGACTTAGAATAGAAAAAGATGATGAAAATCGGCACCAAATTCATCACATTTCCAATCCATGCCAACAAGAACACAGGACCCGCGATGACAGATACCGTGCATTACAGCTCTTAATCAAAGAAAATCTTTATAGGAACTGCATCTTCAATTCATGAACCTTCAACTTTGAAGTAACTAGTCACTTTCCTCTCATATATACAAAACAAATTAACTTAGGTTATCAGACTGTTAAACCAAGTGAATTATTTAAATTCCTTTGATTCGTTCTTTTCTCATAGTTCCATTATTTTTTAAACAGAGGACTATGTTAATGTTTCTAAGAATTAGATCTTTTCAGATTTCTTATCTTAATTTTAACTTTAATATGTTTTTTAAATTGCTTCGGAGAAGTTTAAAAATCTAGTCGCTTACAAAGTGTTTATTGTTCTTTTAACAATAAATTGCAACAATTTAATGACATTTAATGATTTTTCAAAAAAAACAAACAACAACCCAAGTTAATAAAACAAATGCCGGCATCCTGGAATAGGGGTAGCATATCTTCTCTGTGATTTTAACGTCCTGAGTTCGAATCCCGTTTCGGGCATGGTTATTCTTCATGAGTATTCTATCTGTGAGACTTGTGAATTTCTTCCTCTGTAAAAAGGGGTTGTGCAAGCGAATGTGAGAATGAACTAGAAGTCAGACTTCTGGGGAGGGGGTGCTCAAGGGTCTTTACCCTCAGAAGCTACTGCACCCCCTTTCACTGGAAACACGGACATGACATCATCATCATCAACAACAAATCAAAGATTTGATAACAATATTATTCTACAGTCTAAATGTTGCAAGCTATTTACGTTACATTTATCTTTTATTCTATATTTTATTCTATGAGTTTAGCAAATAAATATCCATTTTCAATTTTCTATCCACTTGCACAGCTATTCAACTGCTCATAAATTGATTTTTATACCACATCTTTTTTAACATGCAGTCATGATTGAATTGATGAATATGTTGCAATATTGAAACAAATATACAAAACGAAATCTCAAATGAAAATTAATTTAATGTCACTTACTCTAGAGCATGACACAATAACCATTATAAAAAAAATAATTGATCATCTCACATTGATATATAAAATGCGAAAAAAGGTCGTGCGTGCACTGTGACGTTAGGGCGTTTTTTAGGGGGGGGGCGTTTAGAAAGTAAAAAGATTTCTCAGCATTTCATTTCATATTTCCAAACTAAATATGCTGAGCAGTGGACAGACAAGCAGATGATTTTGTTGCCTTATTTTTGATGATTTTGTCACCACTGTTCATCTTATTATACAGGAAAGCAGTTAATGTAATCAATATTCAACAACTATTCCAGAGATTTCGGTTTCTTTCAGTAAAATATAGTACGAAGCTCATGAGAAAAAGGAACTCAAATATGCTAATCAGCAGACAATCAGTAATACGTCATTAATTTTTAAAAATGGTCTAAGAAATATTCAAAAAGCACGATCATCTTACAATATATGAGTGAACATTTCCTAGGAATATATTCCCAGGAAAATACCTGCGACCAATCAATACAATAACAAAATCATTTGGTTTAAGGCACTTTAGGGCTTGATAACTTTAATTTAATAATTCTGTTCGACCAACAAAAAATTCTACCTCTAAGAGAAGGGGAAAAAATCCACAAAATGTGATCATAAGCGAAAATAATAACCGACACGAGGAATTGAAAAATTAGAAGTTCAGGTGTGAAAAACTACGAGAACATAAAAAAAAGACCTTGGGGCACGCCACAAATTTCTCTTTTGAAGCTATTGTTTTTCAGAGCGCTTTTTTATTTCAAGGGAACAGCTACAAGTGGAACCAATTTCCTAGAGAGAGAAAAGTTCTCCACCCCCGGGGTTCTGATTGTAATCATTTCAGAGCAGTTCCCACAAGAGTGAAAATTAACCACACGGGGGAATATTTCTAGAAGAGTCGGCTGTTAGAGAGGACCCGAGGGTTGGTTCTGGCTGAGAGAAAATATAGAGTTATTCGAAGTGGGAAGCGGATGATATAACCAATGAGAAAAGATGCCAGACCTCAGCAAAATATCCGCCCCTTCTTTTATCGTATGAAGACATGATGTTGAAAATAAATTGGACTCAAAGGTGTCTAGGTAGCTGTATAAATATTCCTTGTAGAAATGATTTGATAAAAATGCAGGTAAAAATTGGAAAAAGTTTATTTTCAAAAACCGCATCTTACACTAATTAGCCATAACCAGTAGATGTCTGAGCTCTTCTACGACTGGTAGTTTGTAGATAGCTATAACAAATCATTCCATGGATGTATTGATGTATCATATAAGTACGATAGTCAGTAGTTTTCTGTCTCTTTGCAACAAGTCTAGGACAATTCAGCTTCAAACGCTATTCACCTTTTAATAATTATTATATTTGTCACGAGTTGATGTAACTGAAGATCGTCCCTTATAACAAGTCTTGGTTCATTAAGCAGCTCATCTAATGTTATGTTACTATTAATCATTATAACACTTGTCATGAGTCCACATCTGTTGTTGTAACTAAAGGCCGTACTGTAGAAGTCTTGGTTCATTAAGCATCTCATTCAAT
>JAPMOQ010060822.1:368843-397556 GCA_026543055.1 Argiope trifasciata
ATGTCTGCATGTAAGTAAACTATGCCCAGTAAATTGGTGAATATCTATAATAAAAATATTTCCTAACAATTACATAAGAGCAATCGTCATTAATAATTACAGATGTCTGCAAAGGAGCAATTCAATACTTAACTAAATTTTAACACAAATGTCTAGCTCTCCTGTAAAACTGTTTCTATTACTCATATATCATACCAGCAGAAAAAGCAACCACCAATTCATTCAGGGAAGGATTATGAAAGAAACCTTCTACGAACTCGCATGTTAAATTTAAATAACATTTATAATAACCAGCTCAAACAAATTGATGAATATCAATAATAAAAATATTTCATGACAATTATATACAAGCAATATAATTCCATCATGAATTGCTTTAACTATTCATGACCAATCAATTCGTATCTAAATTTTGACACTAATATCTTGTTCTTTCTCCAGTAAATCTGTTTCTATTAAGTACACATGATGAAACTAAAAATTTTATTACCACTATTAGCAAGGCTGAAAGGCTTGCTCTACAAACTCATTTCAGAAATTTAAAAACGATTTATAATACTCAACTTGTATAAATTCATTTATTTGTCTGAAAATACATTAGTTTGTCTTCAAACTCATTCGTCAAATTTTAATATGAACTAGCATTCTCTGGAAAATTGATGAATATCAATGATAAAAATACTTTCTGCCAATTATATATGAACAACGTAATTCCACCAGAAATTGCTTTACCATTATCAATTACAAAAGCCTGCAATGGAACAATCAATACCTATCTAAATTTTGACACAAGGATCTTATTCCCTCGAAAAATTGTTTATGTTACTCATATATTGCAGCAGTAGAAAAATCAACCACAAATTCATTCACAGGAAGTATTAGCAAAGAAACACTATACAAACTCTCATGTTAAATATAAATAACATTTCTAGTAACTAGCTTGAAGTCTCAAACAAATTAATGGATATCAATAGTTAAAACATTTCCTGCCAATTTTATACGAGAAACATAATCCCATCATGAATTGCTTTAACTATTAACAATTTCAAAAGTCTGCAACGAATCAATCAATGTTTACCTAAATTTTGACGCAACTATTTTGTTCTTTCTCCTGTAAACCTGTTTCTAATCAGCACACATTATGCTACTGAAAACTCAACTTCCACCAATTCATTAGCAGCAGCGATTAGCAGAGTAGAAAAACTTACTCTACAAACTCATTCTTGAAATTTAAATAAGATTTCTAATGCCCAGTTTGTATCTTCAGACAAACTAATGAATTTTAAAACGCCTAATTTACAATCAGAAAAATTCAAATGACATATTGCGATATCGTAGCATACACCAGATGCTTATTTCAACTTTTTCTACGTACATTTCGAGATCTCGCGAGGTTTCACTTGATGCTTCCAGCAAACTGAAAATGCATTTTGAAGCTCAGAGCTAAAATATTCAGCTAGAGGGGATAAATCTGAACCGAGCTTAAGGAGCTTTAGGACTGAAGCGAAATGGTTTTTAAAGATTTAGCTAGAAAAATGCAATGTCAGCTTTTAAGAGAATTTTAAAATGTCGCCTCACCATATGCTTTAAACCGGCTAACAATAATTCTAAATATCAAAGCAACTTAAATGTCAAAGACTCGCATTGTATGTTATCTTTTCCCTAAAAATTTTAAAAGATGTTTGGAGTAAAATGGACATAATTTAATCAGTTTTGAATGCTGAACTGGTGATTAGAATGTCACCAAAAAGATAAATATTTTACAGGATAAAAATTCTACGAAATAGTGAATTTCGAATATATATAACGACCAATATGTGTTCATACGTTCTAAACAATTGAAAATTGATTTACATTCCAACTTGACGAATTTGTTCTGGAATGTGCACAAATATTTTCAACCAAACGGTAAATAGTTACAAATAGCTTATATAATAAAGTAAAAAAAATTAGTTTCTGAAACAATGCACGTGCTTTTCAACTAATAGAGATTTTTTTAAATTTGTTTTTGCTGTTACAGCTTATGATTATAAGACAAACAGAATATCCATATACATTTAATTAGAAAAATAAGCATATTAATTATATATGCACAATACATGTGTATTACAATATATGCTTTACATATGCATTGTACAAGCACACAAAATTGTTTTCTATGTTACTTCTACAATAAATAGATTAAGAAATCCCATTTTTAAAAAAATATATAGTGCCTGTATTATAATCATATAAAATGAAATTTTACTAATGAAAAATCTATTTATATTCTAAAAGAAATAAATCAACACTTATCCGATTAACACTGACCAAATACCTTTACTTAAGAGAATTTTACTTCATTTTAAAGGAATGGTCATTAATGGCATTTTACAAGGAATGGCCGTTTTTGGCTTTAAATGATTAAAGCTAAAATCAAAACTAAATCAGACTTATTCGTATGAGAGTGGAATTGCTATTGAATCAAAATGCTAGTGTCTTAAAAATATCTCTGATGCCTACATTAGAGATGTTCAATCTGTATTCCGAATATTATCGATCATCTCTCTTCGTTTTATAGTTATCCTGTTGACTTATATTGGAACAGTCGGACAGACCGATTTTCTATAGATGAGCTTTGCTTGAAAATTGATAGAAATCTACAAATTTGGTTTTAATACAGTATATTAAATTTAAGCCGTCTAGATCTAACCTTTTCTGATTTATCTTTGACACGGACAGACCAACGGATATTTTCCAAAACTGCACTTTTCGAACTTGGCAAAAAACTTGAAGAACATTGCCAAAATTTTGAAACCGAATTTTTTGACAATTATATACGTCCATACGCATTTCACAATTACTATACATATCCGTTTCTTATATAATTAATTATTTAGCAAACCAAATTGGATACTGACCCTTGCCGCGTAGGCTGACTTGGCGACAGTCTTGAGAAGTCGCAGGAGTGGCGACGAATGTGCGGCCATGGAAACGTAAATGACGGCAGTGAACTTGGCGTGAGGCGTCTGCGCCAAGTGGTTCAGGTAGAAAGGGAAGTCTCTCAGCACGTCCGAAAATTGGGGCAAGATGGGCAATGCTCCTGGATGGCTGTTCCAAACATACGAGCTGCGCTGCGCGGGAATGCGCACTCGTTCCCGGATAATCTGCAAAAGAAGAGAAAATATCGTTAGGAGTAGTGCTTCCTAAAAAAATTCATACAAATGTATAAAGTATTGTTAAAATCCACTGAAAATATATTGCCATTAAAACCAAGATTCTATTAGGCGCTCATTAAATTGTATCGCATCCAATGAATTAAACAATCAAGTGGTTGATGTCATTTATTAACTGAACCTCACGATACTTACTTTTTTGCTTACTTAAGGCCTTATCACACGGCAAAATATCGTCGGCACTTTCCGTCAGCAAACGACAACGAAAGTGACGTCATTTGTGTGACATCATTTCAAAGTTTTACATGATTGGTTGAATTTCTTTTGCAGACAATATTTCGTCGGTATTTTCGGACTGTTAGAAAAAGTTGTCGATGACGAAAACTGGCTTGACCGGTTCTTGAGGGTAGAAACGGAAAAGTGCTGACGAAATTTCATCGTGTGATAAGGCCTTTATAAGATAAACTTCCTTTAGGGAAGGGTTGTACCGGGGCCGATGATGACCCTTAGGACTTAATCACAATTCCAACCAATACTGCTGTTGTGGTGGTCCTGTCATTCAGTAATATTTATCCGTGAGCCTTTGGGCGGATCAGAGAGTCAGCGGTATATCTTTTTTATACGATAATTTTTCCCTATGTGTATGGGGGGGGGGGGTCCTCAGAAATAACGTTGAGAAGCTTTCAGTATAATGCAAGGCTTTCGTCAGCCTGGTGGGTACAGAAAGGGTTGAGTTAAGGCCTTATCACACTGTAAAATTTCGTCAGCACTTTTCCGTTTCTAACCTCAAGAACCGGTCGAGCAAGTTTCATAATCGACAACTTCTTCTAACCAGCTAGAAAATGCTGTCGGAAATATTGTTAGCAAACGAAATTCAACGAATCATGTGAAACTTTGAAGTGACGTCACTTTCATTGTCGTTTGCTGAGGGAAAGAGCCGACGATATTTTGCCGTATGATAAGGCCTTTAGCTATCTTCTTCCGATGATGGAGCGTAGAAGGTTGTAACGTAGCCGATAATAGCCCTTAGGATTGAACCTTGGTTCTCGCTAACGCTATCGTGTGGTTCGGTCATTCAAATTTAACCCGTATGATTTTAAATAGGCAGAGCGTAGTCATTGTGGTGCTTATACGATAATACATTGCCGTATAAGTAAGAATGTGCTTACTTATCTGATTATAAAGTAACCAAGCATCAAGTAGCTCCCTAATCTAGGTTATCTATTAACCAAACAAAGCAGATACATTTGTAGAAACTAATTGACTATACGACAATTTCTCACCCTTCAGTGATGGTTGTGATAGTAGTGGGTAATACCGAATTATAACACTGATGGAAATTTAATAGTAATTTAGAAACTAACACATTCAATTCAGTAATTATATCCGATTAATAAACTACTAGAATTATTTTGCATTAGTTTCTATTATATTGAACTGCTTCTTTTATTTTTCAAAAATAACAGAAACTTACAGTACTTATGGCAAATTTTTGTCAAAATTGGTCAAATAATGGGTGAAAATAACACGTTGAATCAAATATTATGTCCATTTCTTTTTTTAATTACAAATATTTTCAAAGATGAACTTATTTTCCGTTTCAAGAAAATAACCGAAGCATTCACAATTACATTATGTAAAGAAAATCAACAAATTTGTATGAAAATAAACGAAATCGCGAAAATAACTTCCTGAATTTAATAACATATTCATTTTTTAAACTATACATATCTCTTCAAATTAGTTCAATTCTTTGTTTCGATAATAACTGAAGTAGACTTCAATAAAAAGAAACAATGAAGTTATATTATTTTTTAAAAAAGCAATAAACAGGATATAACATAGAAAATTCAATAGTTTTTTTTAAAGTGCATTTCTTTTTAAAGACCGGTTTAATTCTTTTTCTCGAAAACAACGATAATGCTCTTCGTTCATAAAAGAACAAAATAAAAAAAACTATAAAGGAGCAAACCAAAGGAAGCATTCGAAAATTCCACCATTTCAATTCCAACAATGCGCGTTAATACCTGGATGCAACAATCTACACAATCCCTTAAGGGGACCTTTTCAGTTTTGATAAAGCTCCACCTGACACGCCAACTCTAATGAAATTAAAATCCCGACAATTCGAATGCCGGGTCAAAACGAAACCGAGAAAATATATAATGAAATTAGCAATCACAGGGCTTACAAATCCCGTGAAAATTAATCTCGGGGTTGCGAAAAGCACCTTTTCGGTTAGATTACTTATTCACGCAAAGGTCTCCTCGAGCGCGAAAGCTGGATAAATGCGAGATAGTTTATGAAAGGAGAAACCTCTCTTAAACTGAGAACCATTCATGCACGGATCAGTGAGTTTGATTAGAAAGATAGCAAAATCTGCAGAGAAAATCTACGGTATAAAGAGTTTATCTGATTTCTGTAAACATAAATAAAATAAATAAATAAGTTAATTCAATACAGAAATTGAATATACTCAATTTATTTCCAACTAATTTTGCTCAAAAGTACTATAATGCATAAGGGAAATCTTGACGAAGATTTCATCATAATCAATTAAATAGCAATAAAATTTAATTAAATGATCATTGTTTCAATAAATATTTATCACACCACTAGATGGCACAACCTCCCTTTTGCTGAAGAATTCATAAGTGAACTTCAGTAGAATTACATGTAGAAAAGATTGAAGTTTAAAATAGATTTTTTCCCCCAGTTGAGAAAATATAAATTTTTGTTTCTTTAATATTCTTAATGTTTATAGAGCTTCCTTCGTTAAACGGTTTGAATTTTGTTAATATGTCCATTTTTTGGGGAAGTTACATTCATTTTTATATTTGCATTTATATGCGTTTTAACGCTACCTCGCATCTATTTTTTCAAATCGCAATCTTTACAAGAATTTCCTAACGAAATACTCAAAATTAAACTTTAATGCATATGTTTTATTCAAATTAGGTATAATAATTTATCAAAATGTTCTGGAGAAGATAAGAGAATAGGTAACTGACCCATTTAGAAATATTCTATAACTATTTTAAAGCTTTTCTTTAATTATTTTAGCTCGTAATGGGAACAAAAAATGAATATTTCATGTAATTAATTTATCAGTCGAATCCCAATGTTTAAAGAACGGGTAAAAACAGACTATTTTTCTAGCTCAGATATTATGTTTCTTAAGCTGTCAGCAAACTTTTACGTTGTTGTTGTTGTTGTCGTGTCTATAAAGGTGCAAAGTGCAAATAAAATCTATATTCCACCAAAAGTCTTGGTGACGAGATCTGCCAGTTCTGGAGCCCGATGGCTATGGAGGATCCTCAATGGGCGGTGCTCCAAGGAAGAAAAGGGAGTTGATAATGGCTTGACAGTTAAAAACATGTTCGGGAGTCAGTTGAGATTGAGGACAGCGCTTGCAGTTGGGATAGGATCTAATACCAATTGGTGATATCTTCATGCCCTTGAAATGTCCAGTACGTAGCCGAGCTATTGCAGAGGAGAGGTTTATTGGGCAGTCTAGGTCAGGGATTGTTGCCTTGCCAAAATGTTGATTGTAGATCCTACACCTGGTAACAGCATTTGCATCTGTTCAGGGCTGTTCTTGATCACGTGCTTCCTTTGCAAGGGCATCTGCACATTCGTTCCCTTCGATACCTACATGAGCAGAAATCCACTGGAGAATGCATGGTATATTTAGTGAGTGAATAAGGCTAATAATTTCTACCGTCAGTGCTGACTCACCATTTCGTACAGCTTCTAGAGCTGATTTAGAGTCTGAGAAAATTACAATTTCTAGTGTAAAAAAAACTTTTAAATAAATCAATAGATAAATCTTTAAATCTAAAAGATCTTTGCTATATGCTTATTTATTAATCGAACCCCACCCTCCACCTCTAATTCTATTATTCATAATTAGTAAAATAATTTTGGAATAATAAAAATTTCAAAAAAAATTCTATTAGCTTGCATCACTATTAATCGAATTATTAAGCTTTGAATTCACGTATTTTTATCAAATGAATGAACATTTCAAGGAAACGGAGTCAGATGATAGGATAGTCTTATCTGATCATTAAAATGGTCAAAAATTGACTCCAGCATTATTCAAAATTTCATAAATAGGCCGATTTCGGTCATAAAGAAGTGAATTTATTTTTTATTTAAAGTGTTAAGGTGTAAAGAATATTTTTTAAATTATTCTGCGGACTGGATAGGTATTTAAAATTTATATTTCGTAATTTTTGAAACAGCTATTAATTGATTAAAATAAAAAACAAAGACTGAATGTCATTTAATGCATTTTTTCTCCCAATTAGAACAGTATGACTATCTTTAAGGGGTTTCGTAATACCTTGTATATATTTTTAAAATAAACAAAACATTAATAGAGAGAGTAAGCATAATTCTTAAAATATTTCGCATTTTATTACGGAAAATTATAGTTTGTTTTATAATATCTAGAATTCACTGCATATCAACCATACAGATTATACATTTATTTCCAATCGAATTATTTTTAAATTATTCGAAATTGTTTGAGACAGCAAAAAATGCGAAATGAAGTTTCAAGAACGTATTTTTAAACTCAAATATCAACGGAAAAAACATTCACTACTTTAAATCTGTCATAATTATTTAAATCCAGCCAAGTTTAATTTTAGAAAATTGTGATGTTCAATAAATGGAAATTAAAAATACGATCCCGTTTATAATATTAACAATCAGAGCAAATTGCATCTTGGGTAGCAATTAATTAAAAATTGAAACTCTAATACACAGATCTACGAAACAATCATGCAGTAATCGGTAATGTCTTTAAGAAAAAACAAAAGGCGAAGCAAAGGAATTGAAGGTTTACTTAAAGCATCCTGCTTTAAACAAACCAGATAGAAAACAAAATTAAGCAAAATAAATACAATGCATGATTGCAAACACGTGAAATATATTTATTCTCCCTCACCAAAAAAAAGTATACATACACATATATCTTAAAGGGGGGGGGGGAGGAATCAGAGCGAATGGAATGGAATCTCCCTCCACCATCCCTTTGAAATTTTAGACGGAAACTTTTCATAAACCATTTTCTTAAGTAAACTTGAGTTATCTTCTCGACTATTTACATAAAGTGAAAAGCCAAAGGAGGGTAGGGTAAAAAAAAAATCCGGGAGCTACAGAAAATAAAAACACCAAACAAAATAAATAAGATTAAAATTAAAAAGTTAAGCGATGAACTTAAAAATCCCTAAAGCGGGTATTTTCCTTGAGCTTACAGAATTCAAACAGAGATGGAGACAGGGAAAGAGGGGGGAAAATGGGGAATTTTTGATAAATTTTGAAACCAACTCCCGATGGCTCACAGTAATGCAGCCTCCTTCATCCTCAATCTATATATTTATGGAGTTTTTCCGCAAGAGATCCGTGCCATGCGTCTCAATGCAGTTTTATTTCGCCGCCGCATATTTTATTAAGGCGGCGAATATTCGCTCCCCTTTCAATTCAAAAGGCTTCTCCACGTTTTGGAAAAGCCTTTTAAATATTTGCCATAAATATCTTTTGAGAGCCGTTTAATGCAATCCACTCGGAAATGATTAATTCGTAATGCTTGTACCGTGGGAGCCGCCAAGGGGTGAAGCGTTTACTTTTTTTAAAAAGGTTTTTTCGAGATTGGCTTTTCTTTATATTTTTGCATCATTAATCGGAAAAAAAATCCTATTTGAGTAAGAGATTATCACACAAAATTTACACTTAAAAATTCTAGTTTTTTACCAAGAATTCATTATATTTTAATAATTAAATATTAATTAATTTAATATTAATAGATAATTAGCCATAAGTTTCATTTTTTTAAAATAAATCAAGTGGGGATCAAATTTAGAAAATAAACTTTCATCTGCCATTCTGAAATTTTATCAATTACTTTAAAATTCATTTTAAAAGGAAAGCAGTTTGTTTGAAAACCAATGTTCGGAAATATCAATCGGTATTTTTGTTTTCCTGTAATGTGACTCTTTATCATTGAAAATCGTGCTTTATAGGAATTCTAATGAACACCAGACCAATGATTTCCGACATTGTCCACAAAAATGGAGTTTCTCGAAAATACAAGAATTATGACAATAGCAAGGAGCTAATATTTGAACACACTTCTGGAAGATACATTCCTATTTGACTAAGAGAGTATGGGCGCAGAGATTATACATGTCAAGAATTTCACAGTTCTCTAGCTACTTTCGGAAGTATTGTCCTTCGAAGAAATCCGGTCTTCAAAATAAAAATTGAAAACAATGATAACTTAAAGTTGTAAGCACATATCACAAGCTTTTTTCTAGGATTATGTAATAAATATTTTTATACATTTTATAATATCTTATTATTTAGATATAGGTATGGAAATCTATAGCAAGAAACTCAATCATATTAATAGTGGATAATGATGTTTTATCTGACTAAAGAAGTTAAAACACAGCAAAAATGTATTCAAAGAAAGCACTTGCAGGCACTCGCAATACAAGCAGATAAAAAGCAGCAATAACATTTAGAGTACATACAGGTAGTTATATAGCTTTAGTTCTCTTTTATCTATATAGGTTTTCTGACAAGGTATTTTTACAAGCATAACATCTCGGTTCCTAATAAAGATATTGTCATAATTCTTGTCTTTTTGAGAATATTCCTCTTGATCTCAAAATGGACTCACATAATGGCCAAGTTCGGAGAATCGATTAATTAACATAAATTCATATCCATTAAGATTACCTGTAAATCCTTCTTTCCAATAATGAGCAAGAAAACAGCGTTGCAGAATGATAAAAATTCTAAAATAATAATAAAAAAAATGCCTTAAAATATAAAATACCGATTTTTGATATTTTAAATTTAATGCTGCTAAAATATATCAAATATTTTTTTAAATCATTCATAATTCAGACAATTTCAGAGCAAGAATACACAATTTCTTCCCCTGTATATTCGATTTGTTGATATTACTTATGGCATTTTACAAACCCGCCGACAGATCTGTCAGCGATTTAAGCCGAGTGAGCATCTCTTGCTTTTTTAGCAGCGCCAACTAGGGCCAACAGGCTACACCATGTGTCAACTTCGCTTGCAAAATTTCTTTTTACAGGGTAGCACATTCACAGATCTCACAGAAAAACCATGCCCGAAACGGAACTCGAACTCTGGATGCCCAGATCACGGAGAAGACACGCTACCACTATGCCAGGACACCGGCATATTCGATTTAAATTGCCATATTAGTTATAATTATAAATTACTTAAAGGATAATTATGCATTATACAATATTTAAAAGAGAAATATAAATTTAAGATTTAAAAATCTAAATTTAATACCATCACATATCTAAATTCAATACAATTTCATGATATCTAAAAACAATATAAAATAAATGACAGTTTTATCTTGTGCGAACTAATAAATTAATAAAAACGATTCTTAAATTATCTATATAAAAACTGAAAAGAAAAATCAGACGCTCCGATAATTTTTTTTTAAAGAGCTAATAAAAATAAAAAGCATAATACGACTTTAACGATGATTTTATTATCCGAGAGCCTTTCAATTTTAGCGGATGATAGCAGCTCCCACCAAATAAATTATTTTACATGTCACACGCACTGCATCCTCAAAAACATGTATAACTTCATAACATGAATCATGGTCGACGTCATAAAACAAACATAAATAAAACTTTCGCTTTCATGATGAGAAACATTAATATCCCTACCTCTAATCATTTATCCCGAGTCAAAAAAAATCAATAAAAAACAAAGAAAGCGACGCTGTCAGTAGCACGTCAAATAATAGACGGCATGGCAATACCTACCGAAATAACGCCATGCAAAATTAATAACATTTCGACGTTCGGTGTCAGTCGAGCGGAGTGGTGGTAGGGAGAAAAAGGGATAAATATTTGAGAGGGGGAAAAAGTCATTCCCTTTCCGGGAAAAATATGCATAAAAGATGGAGGAGCAAGTCTTTTCGCAATGCATTATGGGATTAGGAAATGTTGAAAGCAGTTTTTACAGGTTTCTCTACGGGGTTGAAACTTTAAAAGAAAAAGAAATAATAACAATAATACAAAAATAAAAAAAAGGAAGTCACATTGTTTCCTCTTACTCCAGAAATGGAGAAAAGGAGGGAAAAAAATAAAAAAGGGGCGATTAATCTGATAAAATGTCACAAACTGAAGCTCTTTACAGATTGATAGTCTTGGAGCATTCATCTTATTCGCCGGTTGCAGTAAATCTTACTCAAGACTTAAGTCTGCGGTGGTGAAGGCACACACACACACACAAAAAAAAAAGATAGAGAAGGGATTTTATTGAAAAGATTAAGGATGAAAATATTCCACAGGCGAAGGAAAGGAAGAAAAAGGGTTGTAAAAGTTATGAAGAAGGTTTTGGAATCGTTTCTTTGCTTTGGTATTTGTCGGAGGTACAGATGGAAACTTAAGCAATATTAAAATGTGCCGTGGTTTGGAGAAAGCATGTAGAATATTATTTATTATTTGGGTGAGACTGAACCTTAGTATGCAAACGGATTGAGATTTCGAGAGTCAGAGATACTTTATGAATTGTCAATGAGGAAATCGGAATTTTTTTTTAATATGGGGGACGATTCATACGTATCTTTTCTTCTACAAGAATTCGTCTTATTCTGTATGCTATAAAACGATATTAGTCCCTCCCCCTCATTTTCTTTAATTATTTGTTCCAATATTTGAATAAAAAACATATGAATCAAAGTAAAACGATACTACTCCCTCCCCCCCTCATTTTCTTTAATTATTTGTTCCAATATTTGAATAAAAATCATATGAATCAAAGTAAAACGATACTACTTCCTCTTCTCTCGTTTTCTTTAATTGTTTGTTCCAATATTTAAATAAAAATCATATGAATCAAAGTGAGTACATTTCTAAATTTAAGTATTCAAAAAAAGGGTCAGTTTAATTAATGGGGGAAAAATCAGTTTCGTTACAATTAAGATAAAGTTAAATAAAAGGTAAAAGGGAAAAAAGTTGATTTTATCTATATAATTCATTTTATGTTTCTTTCATCCATGGAATGAATATTTCGAAAATTTACAAAATACTTGTATCTTTGCATAAAGCAGATAAACAATGGATGACTAATTTCTTTGAAAGAGAGAGTGGAGACTAAAAAACGGATAATTATCGTAAATTGACTGCTCCGATGCGCTCTAAGTCACACAGTTAAAAAAAAAAACTGAATTAGTGTTGTCGGTGGTTGAGACCATAACAACGGTGGTTGAAACCTACAGACCTTCACCGGCAGCGATACAACCCTTTCATTGGAAAGTAAGAACCGTCATCGGAAAGAGGTAGCCAATCCCTACTAAAATTGTTGTCACAAAATACCATATAAAATTCGATATATGTACATCCTTGCTTTTATATGCTTCTGATAATACAGACAGACAGACATTCAACAGTTTATTGGATTAGGTTCACATTTTGACAGACATACTCACTGTACATATAAAATCTGAGTATCGAATTTCAGTCATCTAGCTTTCTCCATTTGCACTTATTTAAATTTATATTCGAAATACCGGACTGACAGACTTTAGATTGTACTCAAAATCTGATGGAAATCTAGACATTTGGTGCAAAGATCGTAAATCAAATTTCATTCATCTAGCTCAAAGCTTTTTTGAGTTTGAATATGTAGAGGGATGTATTCAATACTTGAAGCCGGCGTCCTGGAATAGGGACAACACGTCTTCCCCGTGATCTGGCCGTCCCGGGTTCAAGAATAGTAGTTATTCTATATTCTATAAGTAAGTAAGATGAATGTGCACCCCCTGTAAAAAAGGGTTGTGCATGCGAATGTGAAGCATGGAGTAGCAAAGTCGTACTCTTGGCCCTAGATGGCGCTACTGAAAAAAATTATTTACACGAAAATTATTTACACGAGAACGCGAATTTAGGCTTAAATCGCTGACAGTTTTCTGTCAACGGGCTTGTAAAGCGCCATAAGTAACAGCAACAACAGGTCAATACTTTCTCTATACTTCGTGTACTAAAAGGTAATTAGTAAAGAAAAGTCAAAGAAACATGCATCGATCAAGTCTTCAACATGGTATCTATTTCTGAAATACATTAATTTACATGAACATCATTCATTTTTCATGAGAAACTTCCTATTGACAGAGTTCCAGTATCTTTTAATTGCTTTAAAATTCGTTTTAACTGCCCAGCTCACCAAAGGAAAGGAAGAGTGGGGAGGGAAACAGCCCCTAATTCTTCCGTTACGGTTCCCGTTAATAACAAAAGAATCGTTATCACCTTACTCCTCACCATCATTTTTTAGAACAAAAATTCTTGATTAGATTAACCCCTTTTTACACTGGAGTTTAATGAGGAACAAAAATTTACCGTCTGGGACGCTGCTTCTCGCCTGAATGGATAGTCAGAAACAACAAGAAAATAAGTATAGAAGAAAAAAAAGAAAGAAAAAAATCATGTACAGCTCCCAAAAAAATCAGCTATTAAAGAGCAACCGAGACCCTAGGGACACATAAATTCTTGCAACTCCGTACTTTTCACTTTCTTCTCGGCCGGTCATTATTAGTTTGCATCTAACTTATAACTTTGCAGTAGAAGAAAAAAATATTAAAAAAATAGAAAGAAAAAGGGACTGAACAAGCTATTAAAAGGGAGAAGGTGAAAAGAAAAAAAATAATAATAAAGATAAAAATAAAAGAAGAAAGGCAGTGGGGCTGAGAAATTTTCCAACTTTTTTTTCTTTCTTTTAACATTAGATAGTGGCATTGGCGGGGAGAAAGGGTCCGATGGTAGTATACGATTTCAGGGCTACAGCTATTGAGTGTCGGGTTGGTCTGAAGGAACTTAGAAGTGGTACTAGTAGTACTTCAGGAAAATTTCTTGTGTATCGGGGTCATTTTGCACCGGTATCTGCCAAGGGGCTGTGCAAAAATTACACTTCATATTGACAAATGAAGCTGTACCTAAAATTAGGACAGCAAAACCTTGGCTTAGAGAAATAATTTTCACCTGCTTGTTACAAGGACGTAACATTTAAATTATGCATATAAGTCAAAATATGAATAAATTAAAATAATTAATTTCAAATGCTTACATATTCAATCCAAATTAGCGATATGATTTCGACCCTCTCTCAAATGATGTTAACAACATTGCAACAAAATATGACTAAAATTATCACAATTATGGCTCCCACCGTGGGGCACATTAGAAATGGGTTTCTGATATGATGGCTAATTCCCGCTACCCTGGTTTTGTATAGAAATATTAATTCTTATCGATGATGAGACATACTTTCTAAGTGAAGGGTTATACCGTGGCCTGTGATGGCCCCCAGGACACAACCATTCCTTTAAATGACGCTATCGCGGTGATCCAGTCATTCATATTTTCATGTGCCTTCGAAGCAACCGGTTAAAGTTATCACAGTTATGACCATCATTAAGATAAATCTCTCAGCTCACGATACCAATTTAAAATAAGTTCCATACATTTTTATTTGGGTTTTTAAAAATCAGATCAGGATTTTACATAAAGATTAATAGAAATGCCGTCTGCAATGGAGCTAGAATAACTCTCTAATATCAGTCATACGGATTCAGAACTAAATCTCCGGTGAGGGTTGACAATTTGAAAAATACATAATCCTCCATAGTCTGGGTATTTTCTGCAGGCGGTTCAAAGTCGCATTTTCTACCTCGATATTGGCTGTCTTGTACCAGTAACGAGGTAAAAATTGTGATCTTGAATCGCCTACAGAAAATATACAGTCTGTTATAGGATATTAATAATTTTGTTGTTCAATTTGATTTAAAATGGTGACTTTTTCATTCCCCAGACTTTTCATCACCCAGACTTCTTTATTCCATCAGGAAAAAGTAGCCATGCTCACTGGAGTTGTCTTCTATGTAAAACAAAATATTTTATCACATCTAGTTAAGAAGTTAAGAGAGTTGCCACTCGGCCAGTAACATGGTGCAACAAACGGTATACCATCCACAAAAAAAGAAACTTCTCTTGTCCAAACCAAACTTTAGTTAATAAAAGAACTCTGGCCATTTGGCCACTTTTACTAATCTTACTTCAGTTCTTCGCTACGGTATAGAAAATAAACTAATTTACATATATGAAGTAATCTGAAAGTTTAATGACTTTATTACAGCAATATGAAGCAGGACACACCCACAAAAAACTTTCACAAGACACAAATATCTAGCAATATTCCCTGGTAGATATTTGTAAAATAATACAACTATCCACTGTGGACCATAAGGGAAAAAGATATTTAAAAAGCAATCGCTTATTATATACAGATAAGGTTCGTTCAGCATAACGTCGATCGAAATAGATATACTCCCTAAACAAAATAAAAAATTTCAAAGACGGATTTTTTTTTAAACATTTATAAAAGAAAAGAGAAAAATACACTTTATGTCCATATCAATATTTTAGAGAAATAAATAAAAGTAGTATGTGGGATTCCAATATGACCAAAATGTTAAACCTCCACTATAATACAGAACAATGATCAAAAGGACTATATAAAAACGCATACGCCCACGCATATAGATTAATAAATAATAAAACAAATAGTATTCAAGTCCCTTAAGAACAGGCAAATAAAATGTTCTTTCAGTATTATTAAGGATATTCTTCCATTTGGTGGTTTTCATTTATTTATTTATAAGGCACTAAAATTACATTTGCTATAATGTTAGAAGAAATAAATTTTCTTATGCAGTGAATAAAATTTTATTCCTTTTGGTTTTTTCGAATGCGCATTTTCACTAGAAGCAGTTAGTAGGGAAGAAGGAATGGTAAAAAGTTTCAGACAACAATATATCAATTCTTTAAATTATTATTATTATCATCATCTGGTGAATGAATTTTCGACATGCTCCAGCAAAGGTTACGCTTATTAACTGATACTTGCCACTCCACCAAAGAAAATTTTTAAAAAGGCATTTTTTCCTTTCGACATTTACTGGATGATAACCAAAGGGATAGGACTCCTTAAAATCCTCGTCTACTCTTTAATAAACGTGTTGCCTCAAAGAACGTCTTGATTGGCATTAGCGTACAATAATTACGACATATTAACTTATGGCGTGAAAGCAGCTTTCTACTGAATCTATTCTTTCATACTTAACGGGTTATTTCGCGATTAATAATATCCGAAAAACAAATTTTTCCTTTAGACGTAACCTAATGAAACAAAAATTTGACACAAAATTACACTTGTAATCACAAAATTGCATGTCAAATTTAATACATTTATTTCATAGTGTTGTTGCATTATCGAGTTTACAAGTTTCCGAAAGTACAAACCTACAGACAGTCAACACGCAGTTGGATTTGGCTCGAAATTTGACAGATAGCTACAATATAAATATTACATCCGTGTACCGAATCTTATCTATTTAACTCTTTACTTTATAGTTATTGTGTTGAATTATATACGACTAGACCGGAAGATAGACTTCCTCTGAGCGGATTTGATACAAAATTTGATAGAAATCTACAAATCTGTTTTAAAGATTGCAAACCAAATTTCATCAGATTAAAGCAGTTTCAAGTTACCTTTGTCACAGACATATAAACAAATATTTCCAGAAATGTGTTTTTGGAATTCAAGAAGGTCTATAACATAGAGATTCGCAAAAATATCGAATTTGAATTTTAAGACGTATATACCAGAAAATATATAAATAAATGAATAAATAAAAAGAGTAGAGAGAACGAAATGAATTTATTACCAAATATTAAGTACAAATCTGGAAAATAAAAATAATCAGAGAAAAAAGGAAAATTACACAACTTTAAGCAGCGTTCTCGATGAAAGAGGGTCAGGGATGCAAATCTCTAGCAATAAATCTTGTTCAATGAGTAGATCAAATGTTTAGAAAGAAATCCATCAGCATGCCAAAAAGTGCGAATGTTTAGTCGTTTCTGCTACATATTCTTCCTTTAAAAAAGTTCTAAAAACTTGCAGATTAATAAGGTTCAAAGGAGCATTAAGTGTCCATTTCAAATCTCAAACTACAACGAGAAAAGCTCCTGAATCCTCACGGATGTACATAAGTATTTATATACACACCGAGTTTGTACATGATTTCTATCAATAAATTCGTTTTGCTCGTTTTTTAATGTTCATTTCGAGGTATTTATAGAGATTTAATAATATGATTCTAGTATGTGTATTTGCTTGCATTTTATTGTGGCTATGTTTAGACAGAGTAAATGTACGAATCCGCTGCTATTTTGTTAATGGAAATCCCGTATAAAAAGTATGATTTCTTATCCAAAATTGAAGCAATTCTAATCCACTGCACAATACACTGAAGTGACAAAAGTCATGGGATAGCAATATGCAAATATACAGATGGCAGTAGTATCGCAGCGAAAAAGTATAAATGCGCAGTTCGTTTTCCAGAGCTTTCATTTGTGTTCAAGTTATTCATGTGAACAGGTTTTTCGTGATTTATGGCGGCACGACGAGAATTAACAGACTTTGAACGTGAAATGTTAGTTGGAACTAGACGCGTGGGTCATTCCATTGCGGATATCGTTAGTGAATTCAACATTCCGAGATCCACAGTATTAAGAGTGTGCCAAGAGTATGAAATTTCAGGCATCACATCCCATCATGGACAGCGCAGTGGGCGACCACCTGCACTTAACGACGAAGACCGCCGACGTCTGTGTAGAAGGGTCAATGTTAATAGACACGCAACACTTCGTCAAATAACTGCAGGAATCAATGTGGGACGTACGAGATACGTGTCCGATAGGATTGTGCGGCGAAATTTGTCTTCCTTGGGCTATGACAGTAGAAGACCGACTCGAGTGCCTTTACTGACAGCACGACATCGCCTGCAGCGAATCTCCTGGACTCGTGAGCATATCGACTGGTCCCTAGACCAGTGGAAAACCGTGGCGTGGTCAGATGAGTCACAATTTCAGTTGTTACGAGTTGATGGTAGAGTTCGAGTGTGGCGCAGGCCCCACGAAGCCATGGACCCAAACTGTCAGCAAGGCACTGTTCAAGCTGGTGGTGGCTGCATAATGGTGTGGGCTGTTTTTACATGGCATGGACTCGGTCCTCTGGTGCAACTGAACCGATCATTGACTGGAAATGGTTATGTTCAGCTGCTTGCAGATCACTTGCAGCCATTCATGGAATTCACGTACCCACACAACGATGGGATTTTTATGGATGACAATGCGCCATGTCACCGGGCCAGAACTGTTCGCGATTGGTTTGAAGAACATTCCGGACAATTCCAGCGCATGATCTGGCCACCTAGATCGCCCGATATGAATCCCATCGAGCATTTATGGGACATCATCGAAAGGTCCGTTCGTGCCCAAATTCTTGCACCATCCACACTTTCACAATTATGAACGTCTATACAGACAGCATGGCTCAATATTCCTGCAGAGGACTTCCAACGACTTGTGGACTCCATGGCACGTCGAGTTATTGCACTTCGCCGGGCAAAAGGAGGACCGACATATTAACAGTCATCCCATTACTTTTGTCACTTCAGTGTATTATAACGATACAAAGAAGTGATAATTTGGGGAAAATATTGTTATAAAGTATTTTTGCAGTGATATTAAGCAAAAATATCTCAATTGAACTATTCTAAGACAATCATTTTAGAATAGCTTAACTATTTACAAATTAAATTAACTTCATCATTGCGTAAATAAATAGACTTCCTAACTGCATAACTAAATCGACTTCCCAACTGCGTAACTAAATCGACTTCCCAACTGCGTAACTAAATCGACTTCCCAACTGCGTAAATAATCGACTTCCCAACTGCGTAAATAATCGACTTCCCAACTGCGTAACTAAATCGACTTCCCAACTGCGTAACTAAATCGACTTCTTAACTAAGTCACTTAATCGACTTCCTAACTACATAACTAGATTAACTTTCTCACTACGTAACTAAATTAACTTCCTATCAACATAGCAACTTACAGTTTAAGCAAAGTTACAAGGAACTACTAGTAAGGAAGGAACAGTACTTTAAGGAACTACTAGTGAACATTAATTTTTTCAAATTTTGGTGCTCAATTTATAAAAGCTACGCAATTATGAAAATGATATTCCCTCAAACACAAACCCAAATGGCGACACATGACTAGAAAAACAATGTAATGAGATTATTCATCAACTCACAATTAAGTTTTGATATATTAAAATAATATACGGAGAACAGATACATATGCATTCAAAATTTTAAAACACCATCAAACCTAGTAATGCGCAAAAAAAGGATTATAAAATTAATTAAAATTATTAAAAATATAAAGAGGCCAACCAAAACAAGTCTTTAATCAATGGTAATAAGAAAAGGAAGAGCAAGAATTTTAAGTATCCGACATGTTAAAAAATAGTTTTGATGATGTAATTATACGAACTATATAGGTAAACATATATTTATTTTAAAATTTTTATTCAATTTATAATTTATTTCTATACATTTTATAGAATGATTAAATTAATAGTTCCTCAAATATACTACAGTGGCAGCACTTGACTAAAATCAAAATTTAATAATATTACTGACTAACAGACGATTAAGTTCTGGCATATTAAAATAATATGTCGTTAAGAAGAACAGGTACATGAGTGTTCAAAATTTCAGAACTCTAGCAAATCCTGAAATGTGAGTGTCACAAACTCCTCCCATCTTGGAACTTAGGAATCCGACGGCAGCGCCACCTTACCTCAGTTGATACCGAGACCTGCCAGTGAATGCATCAATAAATGGTCTTCAAGTGAAATCTAAGCTTAATTTTGAGAAGCTTTTGATTTTAAATATTATTTTGTGTTTGTTTTGTGTTCGTGACAATAAATGCTTCGTCTCCAAGATTATGGATTATTTGTATGAAAATGAAATTATTACTCAATTATAGTGGTTACCTTATTTGAAATATTTTTTCATCATTTTTTGTTAATAAAATGATAGTGATAAAAATAATTACAAAATTCCATTATTAAAAAAAGTAAAAAAGGTCAGCCTAAACGTGTCTTTGGGAATTTCAGATTTCTTTAGAGAAAACTCACTGATATCAATCAAGAATCTATGGTTGCAGTTCATTTCTAACTACACATTATAAATGACATTCTTATGCGTAGATATAAGAGAGATACGTGGGAGGAAACCCTGATTTTAAAATAGCCAATAAAATGATAATATCACAGCACTCAATTTCTTCTACACAATACATCCATCAAATCATCTCCCGGTTAATCTCCATCTCACATAAACACGCACTCATCGCGCCACTCCCGATCAATCACACGGCAGTTTCGGAATCACCCCACCCCCTCAATCACGACATCCCGTTCCGCGACATCGCATTTAATTAGATTCTCAATCCGGCCCGTTTCCCAAATCCTTCACCCCTACCCCCCATCGCATTTTGAATGAAGGAGTGAGTGAGTGAAAGAGCGGGCAAAGAAAAATTCCGGAAAATGAAGGAGCGAGAGATGAGGGGAACGACGGTGGAAAGAAGAGGCCCTGGAGGGGAAAATGAGATTGCGATTATCCCCGGAGATTACAAGTTGCGAGATCACCTGACAAAAGAAATCCTACGTCACCTGGTCCCGGGAGAGGACACTTAATGGACTAGGGTACTGGTGCATGGGGCGCAGGATAACATCTTGCTGGATCTCCAGCGAGAGGAGGAACCACGGTTTGTGAGCCGGGACCCATCAATTAAGCTGTCAAAGAGAATGGAATTTTCAAGATTTTAACAGTTCTTTTTTTTATCTCTTTATTAGTATTTTTTTCTAAAAGCAAAGGAAGTGGCATAAGTTGAAGGACTTTAAACGAAATAGTTTAGAAGGCTATAAAAATAACTAGATAAAACTAAAAAGACAGATAGTCTGAAGTTAGTGGATTCTATTAGATTCTCTCAGATCGGACAAAGAATTCGCATTTGAGATAGTAAAATTTATTACGTGATTGCATGTATTTTAATCACAAGATCTCTACTGGTAAGCGTTCGAAGTATCTACATAAACAACAACATTTGTGTTTTGCAAATACTTTATTCGTGCCGACGTTCTAACTTGAGGGTAGCACGTCTTTCCTGTGATCTAGGCAACCCGGGTTCGAATTCCGGTTCGGGCATGGTTATACTCTATCCTTTGTTCTTTCTATCTGCGAAGTGAGAGCATCAGCCTCACTGTAAAAAGATGCAGTGCAAGTCAACCTGTGTGCTATCTCCATATGAGCTAAAATTAGACTTCTGCTTCAAAGGTCCTTACCTTCAGAAGCCACTGCACCACTCTTTCCCCGATCTCTTGGACTTGGTTGGTCCAAAGAGGAATGAGTAACCACAGCAACTGTTAATTTATTGTTATTTTGAAAATTGTACATTTAATATTATTGAGTTATTTACAATTTAAAGATCCCAATCATGGTAAACTACATTTTGCATTTTCAGTATTCATTGCTTTTTTTGTTTAATTTGAAGAAACATGCTGCGAAGGCCATCAAACAATTTAAAAAATTTATGGTGATGCTTTCCATCATATACCAATAGTCGGTTTTGGTTTCAACGATTTAAGAGTGGTGATTTCGATGTCAATGATAAAACACGACCAGGAGAACCAAAAAAATATATAGACAATAAGTTGCAAGACTTATTGGACGAAAAAGTAGGAGAAAATGATGAAAAATATTTTGATTCCTATATATAGTACCAATTTTTCTCATTAAATGCCTTTTTAAAATGAAAAAAAAAAAGATCTAATACATGCAAGCACCTAATATATGTAGTTGAAATTAAAGAAAGAGAAGTAGGGGGGGGATAAGCTGTTATAAAAAAAGTCAATCATTAAGTTTGTGCATCTCAAAATTGTTATGCAGAAACTTTAACTATGGCTCAAGGACAACAATACCCAAATTTTCCTAGAACAGACTAGTTTGGTTTGGATTGATTTAAAGGCGAAAAAGCCATTAGGCCATATTGAGCCAAACGCATCAAGACCAGGTCTTAAATGGAATCAGATATCAAACCCGATATCTTCGGAAGACACCAACAATGTCCATTAAATTTAAATAGCTCTAATAAGAGCTTTACTAAAAGAATTTAATAAAACTTTTATAAAAATGAAATTTTGCTGTAAATACTGAAATTTCTCATTTAGAATCTAAGGAAATGTTAATTATAGAAATGATTTTGAGAACATTTCAAGAAAATCTTATTTAATTCTTATTTCTAAAAGGTAGCTGAACTTAAAGAGCACGAGACAACTGATTTAACATTACTTTAAAAAAAACTTGGGATTTCAAAATGACATAAAAATTCTTTCTCCGTTCTTTTGAAATATTAATTTAAATTATTTAAAAAATGTATATCGCTTAAACGTGCACATATTCATTCTTCAAAGAATATGTATGTCACATTTTGTCATCTTGCTTGTAGAACGCCAAGAGACAAGACTATCTTCCTCTTTCATAATTAGTAAACATTAATGTTGGCGTCAAAGATGGTTGCCATATTTCAGCTTGGCGATGGTTGAGGTTTCATTAATGGAATATATGACTGAATCGCAAGAACTGGCCTTAATACATTAGCTGTCATGATTTCCGCCAGTGATTCGAATTATCTATATATAATTAGATGACTCTAACCGTAGGAAAGATTACCTAATTAGATATCAGGTGTGAATTAATTACAGAGCAGATGTAAATCACATGCGCATCATGAAGCGCCAACATGTTAAATGATATATCCAGTGTTCAAAGACACAATGCACCTATGTAATAATTTTCTCAATGGTTCAGCAATCTCCCTATAGCTTCTTATAAAACATACACCGATACGGTTTGAGAGAAATAGGGTACTGGGTATTGTAGAGACATGAAATTAATTGAAATGCAATCATTCAACTGCAATAACGTAACTGAGATTTCAAAATAAGTAGGTATTTGGGCCTATTACTGTAATAATAATAATAGTAAGTTAAAAGTACCGTTAAATAAAATAAAGTATATCCGAAACTACTAAAAAAATTAATAAATTAAAAGCCGCGTAAATAGATAATATCGATATGACTGAAGTTCCAATACTAAAATTGAGCCAAATCTAACTTTTCTTGATATAGGGAATATTTAATTTGGATAACGGCGAAAAAACTAATACGCTTTTAGACAATAATTGTCTTATTACATATCTCAGTTTTTGAAGCTTTTTTTTTATTTAAAAAGATATCTATATGGCTTATAAATTTACTTTTAATTATAAAATCTCTATCTTGGAAAAGAAATAAATCATTATTTGTTTTCTGTAGCATATGAAATGTCGGTTATAAAATAAAATATATAGATACCAGTAAGGAATTTAAACCTTCATTATGTGTCTTTTAATTCAGGACATAAATTAAATAATATTTTGTAAATATATAACCGCTTTGGCATATTTGATAATCCAAAAAATACTGAAAAATATAGGATCTTACCTTTTTTTTTAAATGAATAAAAGCGTTGATTGAAATAAGTGATATAATTTTAATTCATATGATTAAAAACTCAACATGTAAAGATGCATAGCTACTCTTGACAAAAAATTATTTGTCTGAAAGAAAGAAAATATTAGCTCATCGTAAATAAAGGTTTAAAAAAATAAAATCTGTCAATATAGTCGAGTCAAAATGTCTTTAAAAAACAGCAAAATACAGAACAAATACAAAAGAGCAATTTTAATAACTTTAACTGTTGTGATAACTATACAAAACAGCCTTTAAATTTGTGCCCATTTAGGTTTTTCCTTAAGTTACCGGATAAGTGTGAGGAGGGACTGAGAAAATTGGAACATAGGTTTTTTTTTGGAGGGAGGGGGTGAATAAAAAGTTAATAATCTCAGAAGAAACCTTAAATCAACAGACTGTAGAGATTAAAACGGCTTATGCAATAAGTTATAAAGCACACTTATAGTTTTAATAAATCGGAAGCAAATTTTAAAAAGTGCAAATCATGTTACTTCTAAGCCATGAGCCAAAGTGCAGAAAACAAAGTCAAATCCAGTAGTATTAATACATCACTAACCACTGAAGAAAAGGAAGAAACGGCTCTAACTCACTAATAGTTGGCAGTTGTCCACAAACCATAAACAAAAGGAAGGTACCGACAAAGAAATCCACGTCTTCATAGATTTCACAAATAAATGTCTACCTAAACTCCATATTGTCAAACCTTATTCAAACAAATGTCAATATAAAAAAAAACATATCTATATTCCATAATCTTCAGAAGTATGGCTCCATTATGTCAAATACCAAAATTCAGAAATGAATCAAATACAACAACTTAAATAAATACATCATCGGTCACAGTGAAAGAAGCAGGTATTCCATCTTGCCGAAAGTTGTCCAAAGAGCTCAAGATAAAAGAAACTCAAAAAAAAAACGTTAAGCACGGATTCGATTGACACAGAAACCCCATCGATCCCATCAGTAACAATCAAGTTAAATCCGCCACTGTCAAACTTAGATTCAAACAAGTTCAAATAAAATATTATATATATATACTAAAAAAATTATTCCTATAACCCATACTCTCCAGAAACACAAGTCCCTCTAAGCCAAGAACCAAAGCACGGATATCAAAGTCAAATCCAGCCATATCAATACATCATCAGCTGTTGAGAAAGGGGAAGCAACTGCTCCGTCCTGCCGAAAGGAGACAGTTGTACCACAAGCTCAAAACAAAAGGAAAAAACCGTCAAACACGGCTCCTCGTGACACAGAAACCCATGTCCCATCGATCCCACCGGCAACAGTCAAGTTAAATCCGCCGCTGTCAAAACTGGACGGTAGGGAGGGACGAAGGGAAAAAAAAATCTCCACTGAATAAATCGGAAGTCGCAGCATGGATCCGCCAATACGGCAGAAAACCCATTAAGGATGGATGCAACGGCAGAAGCAGAATTTCTTGTGCCAGTCCTTATTGCATCTACTGGCAAAGGAATTGATCGCACTCGGTTTCTACGGTACATTAGCATGGGCAAAAATTCAATACGAAGGCCGGTTCGTTTTATTATCGAGAGAGAACAAGAAAGTCGATGAATCGGTTAAGCGGGTTGTAGTAGTTAACGAGAAGCGATTGAATCTGAGTTAACAAGAGGAATTGGTTCAAGTGCGCGAAATGATTGAGTGGAGAATAAGATTTTGGCATCAAAGATTTTTTGGTCTGAAGTTTGGATTGATTCAAATGTGTGCACATATTTCTCTTTCACTTTAATCCTTTTCCGAAATAAAATAAATTCAGTCCACATTTCTGATGTTGTTTTTCCATTATGTCTTAGGAAATAATAAAATCTAAGCATGTTGTACCCAAGTCTGCAGAGTTAATTAATTCGCATGCTTTTATTTCGAATTCATTAGCAAATCAAGGTTTTTTTTTTAAATTTGTCTTTTGAACTTTTTATAAACAAGTATATTATTTCATTTTGGTTTGCTTGAAATAAAAATTATAGAAACAATTTTTATTTTAAATACCCCGTACTTTTAGTCTATTACATTGGTTTTAATAAACAGAATTTCCAATCAATGACACAATTTTTTTAAAAAATTCGCATCTTTAAAATCCGTGCATAAGATAGATATTCATGTGCACAATTTATTTTGAAGTATTATTTTACTGAAAATATATTTAAAGAGTTTCATATTTTTCATAAAATAGAAACACTTATTTTTAAATACAATTGCTGTCTTTGCAATTATGTTATTTTATGACATACTTTTTATCTATTTATTAATAGAAAAAATTAATTTCTTCTTTGAAATTGTGTATTACTAGTTAAAACAGTTAATTATTAAAAATCAAGCCTTATAATAAAATCATTTATTTACCTTGATTTGTATTCATTTTTTGTAGCGATGGAATTATTAAAGTTAATTTATCCCTACACCGAAATAATGTTTATTCGTATACTCGTGACAATACCATTTTCAAAATTCTTAAAATTTTCTATTCGTAGAAACATATATTAATTAAATTTAAATCTGATTTCGTACCAATGGCGCCATCTATTAGCGAGTTTTAAAAATACTTATTAAGATTAAAAGCTATAGAATTTTTTTTTAAATGTATGCTGCAATAGTATGTTAAATGTATGTAATAGTATGTTGTTTAGTATACTTACAAAAATGCATTTATATATTACAGTGAAACTTCGTTACAACAATATTTTAGGGACCAAATAAATATATTGTTGTAGAGAGGCATATTGTTATATTGAGGGCCCATATATTTTGAGCATTTAATAAGAGTTTTTATTATTATTATTATTAGTTTAAGGTGCATAACATACTACTTTTAAGTCTATATTTAGAAGAAATTAATTTGTAAAATACTAATAATAGTGATTTAAAAACTAAAAAAATAAATAAATAAGATAAATTCAGAAAATAAGCACAGAAATATTCACATACCTAAAAACACTTTTTATTGAAAATAATCAAATATTTTTGTTTGTTTATTCATTTTTTTAACTGTTAAGTTCACCAATACTGTATGCATTGAGTCTAGTGCACGAAAATGTTCTTCATTTGTCGACGGAAGGCTTGAAAAAAATGTCCGTAGAGAATTCACAGATTGAAGAGCTTCCTGGGATGACAATAAGGACTGCGATGGACCTGTATTGTCATCATCATATTCATCATTGTTTCCTATCTCATCAGTAATTTCAGAGAGAATATCTTCATCAGTAACTCCTGCGAAAACCATAAGATCATCATCTGCTGTTAAATAGTCTGCTGTACTAATTCCAAACTTTTTACCGCTTGTTTCCTCAAGTTGGGATACGGATTTTTTGATGTGCAAAACACATTCTTGATCATCTGAGAGATCATTGTCTATGGAATTTTCATCATTATCAGATTTCTTATCTTCCATAACACAAAGACCAGCCTTTTTCCAGCAATATCGAATGGTTTTTTCTGTTACTTCCCGCCAATTTCCACAATATCCACAATGAGTCTTAATAGACGGAAAAAATAACAAAAGAAAACGAAAAAAAAAAAAAAGCATTTGAAAATCAAAATATAATTATAAAAGGAGAAAATAGTTCTGAAATTTAGATTGAAAAAATCGTTTTACAGAGGTTTATTGTTCTAGAGAATATCGCAATATTGAGGGGAGATTAACATTAGTTTATATGCAAAATCACCGGGACCACAAAACATTATTGTAGTAGAGGGAGTTATTGTTGTATCGGGTATCGTTGTAGCGAGAGTTTACTGCGTATATATATAAATTAAATAATTTCTCAGATTGATATATCTCATTTCTTTTCGCTATATTTTGTTCAGAATAATAACTCGAATTTTTGGATGGATTTTCCTTTTTGAATTGACAACATCGAATTAATCGCAATATTGTGCAACGAAATTGAATATAACTAACCTAAAATAATGATAAAGAATCTGTCAGTCCAATGAAACATTTGCTCAAAAGTTAAACGATTGCCGCGATTCATTAAACGTTCAACTATTGACTTTAATTTACGTCATACTATAACGGGTATTATGATTTATAAAGTCCTTCCCATAGCACTGAAAAATAAAAAGAGTTTGAGAAACAAATAATATTATTCAGATCTCAACAGTCAAAGTCGTTCACTAAAACTTCAATACTTTATAAACACCAAAGCATAAATTCTATATCGATGCCATAATTTCACAATAATTTAGAGTTTATGCATAACCCCCCCCCCTCTATACGCCTTATACTTGCCTATCAATCCACAATAAATATAACTAAGAATTTTCCCAACACATTACCATTCTTCATTTTCTCAACTTATTCCCATTGAAATGATAATAGAATACATACATTAAGCTCGATAATCGGCCTCAGTTACAAAAAAAACCAAAAGGAGAAAAAAAATGGGGGGGGGGGCAGAATTACACATTTTATGGCATCGGGTACGACGAACAACATGGCGTGATCCACGTGACGCGGTGAGTTCACGAGTGAGCGAGTTTATAACCCATTTCATTGTCTTTGAAAGCCGCCCAGAATTTTACGACTTCCTTTCGCACCAGGCTCGCTAATCGGGAAGATCTCACGGAGAAGGGAATGAAAAATAAATAAATAAAAAGGCGTTGATAGTCTTTTGTTTTAAAACGAAAGCAGAAAGCCGTGAGAACTTTCTACCTTCATTTACGATAACCATGAAGACGTGATTGCATGGACGTTTTTTCTCAAGGGCTCGATCAGTCAGTTTTCTCATGGGCCAAGGGACACGAAGTTTAGTTGAGAAGGGATACTTTAAAGGTTAATAAATGGCTATGTGTTACACTTAGAGCTTAAGGAGTTCAGTTGTTTATTTAAAGGTGACAGAATAAACCACTACAAAGAAATGCCAATAATATGAATTTGTAAATATGGTGATTATATATATATATGTGTGTGTGTGTGTGTGTGTGTGTGTGTGTGTGTGTGTGTGTGTGTGTGTGTGTGTGTGTGTGT
>JAPMOQ010060822.1:397566-412170 GCA_026543055.1 Argiope trifasciata
TGTGTGTGTGTGTGTGTGTGTGTGTGTGTGTGTGTGTGTGTGTGTGTTTTCTCTACACCTGCACCTACCGCCCAATCTCATCTTTCATCTTTGTACCACCAACCTACAAATCCATCAGACCACCATTAAATAAAACCAGTCACACGGTCCAATAACCAAATCTAAATTGCCTAAAAGCATTTTCTCAGGGTCTCCAAATCAGGTTTCACAGTCACCTCATATTGAGTAGAAATGCAAATCACTGGCAGTCAATTGAAAATCTAATTTCAGAGACACCTAACCCTAGATGACACTTTGAGATGGAGTTACCATGAAGCTTTTCGGTTAATACTCTGTGACTAGTTCTATGAGAGTTCACAAGTCAACTTGAACCATGTGATATTTAATTTGTACATGTTGTGTTGTGTCTAACTTGATGTTTTGTGTGTCTTGTGATGTGGAATCTTAAAGAAATCTGTATAAAACACGACTCCCAAAAGCCTGTATTTTCATCGGCAAAACACCATAAGTTTCTCTTCACAACGAATTAGAATTTAAACCAATTTAAATCTATGATTCGCAAAGGAAATCTCAGAACATTGACCAACAAATACACCTACTCGATTAAAAACAAAAGATAATTGGCTTAACCGTCCAGGAGTAGCATCAACCTTAACCCTTAAGAAGGAATTGTTCAAGAATGAATTACATCTATTCTAGATACAATTATTCAAATATCAGTATTATAAGGTACTACTAAACTATTATCAACATTTAATAACCGAAACAAATTTTCTTGTCCTGAAGATATATATCTATCAAATCTTGAAAATCCTAAATCTCTATATTTATATGATCAATATCATTGATGCCCTAAAACCTTAATAATCATTTCAGGATATTCATGGCCAGTTATTCTCTCAGTATTTACACTTACTACAGAGTTAATTAATATAAAGAACTGCCAATAATATGATTTGGAATTTAAACCAACAGGTGCGCCAACCCGTCAGCGCTTGTGTTTATTACAGAATAAATTACTACGAAGAAATGGAGTCAAAATTAACGAGAAAGGTATCCCCTCGGTATCTGTGTTTACTACAGAATGAATCACTATACAATTAATACAAATAATATGAATTGGAATTTAAACCAACAGACCAGTTAACCCTTCAGCTTTTGTGTTTATTAGAAAATGAATCATTCTAAAGAAATACCAGTCATAGGAAATTAACACTAGCATTCCCTAATCCCGATATAATCGTTTCAGGAACAAAAGAAATAAAATCGAATAAAATAATCAGTTCTTGGTTCTTAAGAGATATTTCCGTAATTCTCGTATATTCCACAACTTTAATTTTTATCACCGGATTGAGAATTATCACCCTATATTAAAAATGTATCAAAAAATCCATTCTCTTTGCCACGAGACTAACTGATCAAGGACACAAATTACAGATTCGTAAAAAAACAATTTGATACTAAACACATTTTGTAAAGAAAAACGCGAATATCAAATTATTTGAATGAAATTAAGCGCAATTACTATAGACAAAGAAAAAGACCATTACTTGGATAAACGAAGGTCAAAATTTTCAAGATTTATCATGCGCTTTCCAACGCACAAAAATGCTACTTGAACTAACAAAAGTACCATCAATAAAGCGTTATCTTTAGAAATATTTCAAAAAATAATGCCAATCAGATTTAACGTTCAGAATAAATTCCGAAGATCATAAAACCTCATTAGCGGATCTCAACGAATAATAAATACGTAAAATTACAGAAAAGCCATTTATAATGATCAGTGCCTCTTTACCTGCGCGCGTCAAGGGAAAATGCAAAGATGATATCGTAGGAAATAATGCCACGCTGGAAAGTTAATTACCTTATTTCTGTCCAAATCATTAATAGTGGAGACATCAAAAATTATTAATGAATCGAAAACGCGGAGAAGTTTCCAGAAATAAACGGAAGAGTTATTCGTTCAATTCAGGAGGATTACATCCACTTGTGCTGGTCACTCCAGTTGCATGCACTCGTTCTACATTATTTTAATATTTTCAAAATTATTAATTAATCAAGTTAAATTTTGATTACATACTAGAGGCTCCATCTGGTAATTAAGTAGTTATGGATTTTAGTTAGTGGAAATCAGAATGACTCGTTAATAGCTAGTCCTGCCTCTAATTTTAGGAGAAAAAAATTAAGGAAAAAAGACAAAGTGATTTTTTAAGAAATATATTGCTAGCACAAAAGGTTTTTTAAGGAAAAAAATCTATTCTTGTTTAATTTGTATTACTTCAGCAGAAATATAATTTTTCCTCGCATATCCTATATGCATGCATGTATGGACATTTAAAGAAATTCGGTTCCCAGATTTTGATGCAGTTACATTGATTTGGAAATAATCTTTATTATTATGTCTGTCCATCTGTTCGATAAAAGGCAGATCAGATCAATTAATTTAGTATTTTTTTTTGCAAGAAAATTATGTTCAGTAAAAATGCTAAAATTCAGAGAAAAGTAATTATTTCGTAATTATTGTAAGCCAATGTCTCATGACAAGTTTCTCTGGCATGGCAGGTTTATTAAATAGTATGCGAGAAAGTTTGGGGGAAACCCCTCCTACTGGCTTTCCTTACTATTATAAAAAGTTTCCTAAGTAAAATCAATAAAGAGTAAAACGAAACTAATACTGGGCACCGAAACAAAACGCTGAAACAAATTGACTGACCAATGCCTCATGACAAGCTTCTCTGGCATGGCAGGTTTATTAAAAAGTATGCGAAAAAGTTTGGGGGAAACCCCTCCCGCTGGCTTTCCTGATCATCATAAACAGTTTCGTAAGTAAAATCAATAAAGAGTAAAACGAAACTAATACTGGGCACCGAAATAAAACGCTGAAACAAATTGACTGTCTTGAATGGATGACACAAGAAGCCGCGATGTCACGACTTCGATATTTACATTATTTTTAAAAAATAAGTCGCTAATAAAGTCACTAGGGAGTGATCTCCGAATAAAAATCAACAAAAAGTCTAAAGGGAGAAAAAGAAAAAAATAAGGCATTGAAGACTTTCATCTCCCTCTCCAAGAACATTTTAAATCCGAAAACTAATATCCCCAGCAGTCATGTGGCGAGACAATAGCTCAAGATAATAAAGAAAGGGGTCGGCAATAAGATGAAAAAATACAGAACGCAATTTTAAAAACACATGAGAAAAAGGAATAAAGAAATCCTATAAAAATCAGCCACCCAAACAGAAGTGGCTTTTTATGACTGCGCATTAAGCCGACCCCCTCCAAAGCCAAGGCTATGATTATAGCTGCTGGGTGTGGTTTTTTATACTTCTTTTTAAAGGGGGAGCATTCCATTTAACGCCGTTTCTTACTTTCTACCTCTTTCCTTCCCTTTTTTCTTAGTTGGTTCCCTCTTATGCAACTGCCTGTGTTATTTCGGCTGAGGATTATTTTATGTTGACGAGGCGATTTTACGGGAAAATACGATTTCACGGCGACGGGCTTTACCAGGCTTTAGTAACCGACGGCACTGGTTTATCCCGGATTTTTCCCGCTCGTTTTTGGGATCGTTAAGGGAGAGGATAGAACAGAAGGTGGAGTGATCTTCGGAAAATAGTATGGGTAACACACATCTGGCGGGACAATGAAAGTTGCCGCAATGTATCGTTTCGAATTTTTTTTTTCTTTTTCTTTCCCTAGGAACATAATCAAGAGTGCGTAAATATTCGAGAGAGTAATATTCGAAAAAAAGAGTTATTAATGAGAAAGCAAGGTATATATTTGGTTGGTTCTGATTTTAAGTAGTAATTCTACTAAATGGATAAAGTAATACAGAATCAAAATGTAGAAATATATATATTTTTATCGTTCATCAAAAAACGGAGAATTTTCCAGATGGTTCCGATTTTAAGTGGCAACAAAATGGCAAGGTAAAGTAGTGCATAAATAGTGATTTCAAGAGGCAATTCAGCAAAATGGGAAGGCAAAGTAGTGATCTTAAGTGGTAACACAACAAAATGGCAAGGTAAAATAATTCAGAAATAGGAAGGGCAAAGCACTTCTGGAACAGAATACTTTTGAACCCCTCATCAAAAAACGGAGGAATTTCGGATAGTTCTAATTTTAAATGGCAATGCTGCAAAACGACTTTATTTAAATAATATAAACAGAGAAGGCAAAGAAATACAAAAACATTTCTGGAAAAGAGCAGTTTGGATCATTCATTAAAATACAGGGAGTTATCCTAATGGGTCTGAATTTAAACGATAATGCTAAAATATGATTTTACGGAAATAACAGATACTACCAAACTATAATGAAACCTTAGCAACTGACGGCACTGGATTGTCTGGATTTTCTCCACTCATTTTTTGGGATCGCTAAAAAGATAAAAAGTGATTTTGGGGAAATAGTATAGGTGACACATATTTGGAAGAATGAAAATCACTACTATGTACCGTTTTGTACTTATTAAATGATACACTCAGGTGACTAAATATTAAACTGGTATTCGAGGGAAGAGCTGTTGATAAAAGTCAAGGATGATTCGGAAAGTTTCAGATACTAATTTTGCAATATATGATTTTACTTATAGTATAATATATATTGATTAATAGTATAATATAAGAAGTAATATCATACTGAAATAATATGAGTAACATGCATCTGAAACAGAAAAAAATTTGATGGATAATATGGATTTAAAAAAAAGAATCCGAATGATCCAGAATTTAAATATCAGTCGACCTAATATCCTTCAATAAATACATTTGACATAATGGACAACCAGAAGCTTGGGCACAATATTAATAGCATTAAGTTATTAATGCTATTAATAATACCTTTTGATGAATGGAATAATAAAGGGATAAACTCAACTGCTTTTAAAATAATGATTTTTGAAGTAAACAGAATAATAGGATTTCTACGATGAATTATTTAAATTATATTATAAATACTTAACACTTAAAAGCTTTCATTAGATGCTTTTCATAGATACTTATCTCTTCAACAATCACAAAAATTCGTCACAAGGAAAGATATTCAGTAATATTAACATATACATGGTAAGTTAAAAATGCATTAAATTTTTATTAAAATGTCTGTAAAAAGAAATGTAAATTTATAAAATAAGTACTAAACAATCAACATGGAAAAGCAAACTATTAACAACTCACCGTTGAAAAAAAGAATAACTTAACTGATGCATTAAAAACAGCATCTTACTCAAATGAAAAAAAAAAAATCCAATAATATTCACTCGAATACTAGGACAGTGGGGGAAAAAAATCAAATTTTCAACAGCAACAACAACAAAGAACAACAAAAAAAAATCGTTGTTGCCACATCAAGATTAAGAACTTCGAAGAAAGCGAATCAAAAATAACGGTCGAGAATCCAAAATCCCACTAATGAATTTCCGATAGGCGTTCTCTACTCCACTCTTTTCCAATAAAGCTGATTTTCACCCCGATGTAGACAGACAGACAATGCACCCAACCCCACCCAACTTGAGAGAAGAACATCGCCATTTCACGGCGAAGCATATTATTAAGCGATTTACGATACGACCGAAGTTGCATTATTGAAAAATGAAGTTTCTATCTTAGTGCAAGAAAATAATAAGAAGAGATTCAGCACTATTATTAGTTCACGGTATTAAAACAGTCAGGATTTGTCAATGAGGCATCGTCGCTATTAACAAGAAACATCGGGACGCGGGTTTGGGCCATTCATTTCCTGTTTACCCAATTGAGAAACGGCATTAAAGCATGTACCAGAGACAAAAAGAATGTAATTTAATCATAAAATAGGGAGGCGTTAAACAGGTTTTAATGAAAATCGGAGACAAGATTTTAATTAAAACTAGAACGGCAACAGTGATAATTTCGGTGCAGTGAGATCATTTAATTGAAGTTTATTGTTATTGCGCAGCAGTGAATTTATTTCCTTGCGAGTCAACTCGTTGTCTGAGAACCCACGCTCGCATTCCATTAGTACAGATTAGTTTTAAGCGAAACGGAGAATAACAATCAATGGATATTAAAGATCAAGATTCGTTTGTTGCAGGTGGGAGGGCAAGGGGTTGCAAATAACTGAACGGATATGATTAAATCCAAATGCAGCTAAGGAAGTGATTGTTTTATGTTTTACTTAATGAATAACAATTCGAAAAGCAAAGCGATCGCCGGAAATTACGACACAATTATTAATTACTGCTCTAAGTCTTACTTTGAAACAAAACAAAAACTAATGCAGCATTAAACTTGGTTTTTATTGATACTAAATTCATCGCATTATCCACTACACTATTAGCGCCTCGGCATTATAGATTATAAGTTATAAATTAAAGGACAGTCAGCTGAAAGTTTGAAGGCCATTTTCTCGAAATTGACTGGTTATCGCATTTTCATATTTTCATGAATGAATATTTTAGATGTATACTACCATTTTTTTAAATCTCATACAGAAATCACCTTTCAACTTCGTGCTCTCCCATTATTAAGCTTTCCACTTATATCATGTAATTTTATTACACATAAAAAATTGAAAGTGAAAATTTAAAAATCAACTATAAGCAATGAAAATAAAAATTAATCACTATATCACACACACACACACACACACACACACACACACACACACACACACACTAGTATGTGTAAGTGTAAACATATGGCACCAATTACGTAACTGAACAGAAGAAACCTTTGAAATTTAATTTCAATTTATTTCATCACGGGAGGCATATTATGTACAAGAAAAAAGCGATGAGATGAGCCAGTCTACATCGCGATAAAAGGGCAGAAGAGATCAAAATTTTTCCCTTCAGTGGTGGTTACAACAAGATTTTGACAAGGATTTCTTTGATACGTGCGTAAATCTAGGAAAGAGAAATTTAGACATTTTAAGAATATTGCAAACAATAAGAATTATTTTTTCACCCGGGGCATGAGAATTTGCTGAAATGAGCGTGTTCAACCAACTTATTTAAAAAAAAAAAATGGAATTGGATCAGGAAATAAGATAAACATTTTAAAATAAAGTTAATAAGGGTTAAATTAAGATAAAAAGTAGAAATTAATGAAGATTTCAATTAGATTAAAAGACATCATTAGATTCAAATAATTTAACGCTTTTTCAATATTCTACAACATAGAAATTTTTTTAAAATCAGAAATCCTGATATCAAAGCAAAAATCGTGTATGAGTAAAGAGCTGATATAAACAATTTAAATTAAATTAAATTTCATTCATTATTTACCTCATATTTCAAGAATTTTCAATATTTTACTATTTATTGTAATTTAATTTTCCTTATCGTGCTATTTTCAATTATACACGCATTTTAATTTAATCATCAAATTTTTACAGAAAAATCTTGTACACTTCGATAAGTAATAAAACACTATTAAAAAAATGTTTTTGGAGTAATCTTAATTGCAATTTTGAATTCATCACATTTTATTCTTAATCATCAAATTTTGTTTCACAGAAGTTCGCATTTCAATAGGTAATAACAGTTTACTAAAAAAATGATTATTTTATATTTAACGCATTTCCGAATTCACCATTATAATTATTATGGAATAATGTAGCCAATTTTTCTCGAGTATACCACAAGATGGCAAGCAAGCAATCACAAGAAACAGACAGTAATAAAGAAACTAAAACTCATTTCATGATTAAAACATCAAAAAATGAAATATTTATCACAAATTTCCACTCTTATAAGCAGTTGAAACAAAAAATTTTTGGGAAAAAAAGCATTTTATTACAGCATTAAAATTTTACTTTTAACAAATTACTTATTTTTAATATTTGTTTTTCCTTATAGTTTCAAATATGATTCAAAATTCCACAATATTATAATATGCTGTAATCAAATTTCTCAAATTAAACATCTGATAGGTTCCTTTATCATAAGATGAAAAATACATTATTAAAATTCATTATTAATTAAAATTCAGTAATTTTATAATAATAAAGTACTGGAGATATTAAACTAATGCATACAGTTACAGAAAACATAAAATTACATGTCATACTTTAACACTTAAAAATCAGAAATTGAGCGAACAATTGATTACAGAGTTCTATCTTTCCAAATTCTTAAAAATGTCGTTTTCCATTCAAAACTTTCAGGCATAAGCATACAACAGAAACCTTACTTTAAAAAAAAATTTCAATCTCACTATTTTAGACTTTGAAATCTATAATACATTTCTAAATGCATTATTATAATGATCATGAAGTTATAATTAATTTTTCTTAAATCCACCACTAGATGACGTCATTCATCTTCAATCATAAATAAAATAATTATTAAATGAAATTCAAGATTTAACTGTTAATTAAGTATTGGATATTTTGAATTCATGCACAATAACAATAGAAAACTTACATCATACAGAATTTAACACTAGCACATCAAGAAAAGACTGAAAAATCTAGCAAGATTATATACATATACATAATAGCTGGATCAATTTATGAAAATAATGGCATATGAAAGCCGAATGCAAATCAACAAATAATTGTCGAAGCATTTTCACATCCGTTTGTACTTTCCAAACAATTAAGTTTTTATATTGACTTCATAACCATCGAATGACGTAAATACTAATAAACAATGACATGTTGGTTA
Organism: Argiope trifasciata; assembly: GCA_026543055.1. Classification (NCBI taxonomy): domain Eukaryota; kingdom Metazoa; phylum Arthropoda; class Arachnida; order Araneae; family Araneidae; genus Argiope; species Argiope trifasciata. The sequence goes on from JAPMOQ010060822.1 coordinate 406,217, forward strand.
TAATTTGCATTTTTGACGAAATCCATATCCCTTACAACACGAAACAATCCATTAATTAGTTAAAGCAAATATCTGGAAGGCTTTCTCAATTCACTTCAGTTCTGCTCACCGCATTGTCATATCTTCGTATGAATACCGAAATGAATCGGGAAATGATGACTCGGATCTTTTATTTCAAATAAAGACGAACGGAATAGGAAGGAAAAAAAAAAGTATTCAACGACAACGGCAAAAGAAGCCCCATTCCACTAATTATTCTCATCCATACATTAATTTTTAAATCGAATCGTCCCTTTTTATTCAGTGGAGTGCGTTTATTCGGATTTATCTATCTCTTTTTCTCCATTCCGTTTTCCTATTTCCTGCGTTTCATTCTATTGATGATTGTAATGGTACTTAGTGATTTTGAATAGTCCCCTTAAAGAGTGTGTGTTTGGGTTCTTGTGATTGAAAAATCTGTTTTTGCAAAAGCTTTGTCTCAGTAACGCCGGCGGCCATATTTTCCTGATTATCTTTTTGAAACCGCTCGTCTCGTGAATTTACTAAATCAGATGTAGAGATGAATTGGTACGCTTGTTTGTTGATTGTGGTTTTGAAAAAAAGGTAAAAGACGTTTCTGATTTGATACGGAAATAAATTGCGGCAGTTCTTCCGAATGTTCCGTGGATCATTTTTTTCAGACAAGTAAATACCGAATTCAGAATCTTTTCCCCATTCTTAATAATTTATCTTTTGTTGCTATAATTCGCTATAAAATTGTCTTGGTTCTTTTTTTTTTAGGTTATTGCAGATGGTTATGAATTTGAGTTGCACCTGCCTTAAATATTTAAGTAAAAGTTTTTTTTAAAAAAAGAATACTTTTCACTCATTTTTAATAAAAGAACTCGAATCGATTAATTTCATAATTAATCAAACATAAAATTTAAGAACATTTCTTTAATTTGTAATAATAGTTTGGTATCAACTATTTTATCACCATACATCTCAGCATTCTTGATCAGCATCATGAACTTTCAGTTTCTCGATTTCTTATAAACATATTTTGTGTGAGAATAACTTCTAAATAATAATAAAGTAAGAAAGATGAAATAATATTCATTTGAGATATGCAATTCATTTTGTAGTATAGAAAAAAAAATTAGTGATAGTTCACTAATTTGCTGAAATCATCATCAGAAAAGAATTATTTAATATTTTCGTTTAATTTTTTTACTTAATTGTATTTATTGCTTATTTAATTGTACACAGTAAATTTAGTAATAATAATATACAAATATGCTAGTTTAATTTAGTTATATAAACTTTATATAACGTTTGAAGGCGCACCTGGGGCTATATTGGGACGGACCGCGTAACACTGAACTGAGGTCAGATGACGAGGACGACACTTGAGTTGGCACTCTCTCTCCGAACTTCCACATCACAACACCAGTCTCAGGACGTTTGGCCACGGCGGATTTAAAGTGCACCAGACTCATTTTCGGTGGAATCAGGTCTCAAACCCGTTACACACTGGTTCCGAAGCCTAGACCTTACCACCAGGTCACAGTGCCTCCTAAAATATGCAAGATGGGAGCTACTATCATAGAAAACTGTCTAGGGGTAATCCATTTAAAAGTCAAAGCAGACTCAATATCGGATAATGATATTTTATTTTACAGGCACACAAAACAGGTAACAAAATATAGACGAAGCAGCACAAGAAAGCATTTACAGAAATCCACTTTACACAAGTAGCAAATCATTATAAAACAACCCAAAAGCATAAAACATTAAAAAAGAACTAGTTGGAGATCTATACGACAAAGAGAAAATATAATTTACTGACTTCTCAGCTCTTTCTGTTTCTTATGTATTTATCATTTAGGTAAAAAGGCAAAGATCCTCTTAGAAGGGTATTATATCTTCTCTCCTAATAATATAGATTCGGGTATCTTTTTTTCCCGCCAAATAATAGCCAAGGTTAGGTGTCATTGACCTGACAACAGCAATCCTTACAATATCTGCAAAATTTTCTTCCTTACTAGGGGACTAACTGTGCGGTAAACAATGTTACAAATCCGTCACACCATCAACTAACAACTCTCCCCACGATTGCACCCCAGCTCTCTCTTGGTTCGTGTATTTATAATCTATGGGAGAAGGCAAAGATGCTTTTAGAAGAATATTATATCCTCTCTCCTAATAATATAGAGTCAGTGATCCTTTTTTTGTCGCCAAATAATCGCCAAAGTGGGGGATAAATGACTTGACAGTAGCAACCCTTACAATATTTATAAAACTTTCTTCCTTACTAGGGAACTAGCTGCGCAGTGAAGAGAGATTACAAATCCGTCATACCATCAATTAACTAACGCGATTACACTTCAGCTTTCATTTTTTCGTATTTTCATACTCTGTAGGAGAAGGCAAAGATGCTATTAGAAGGATATCATATTTTTGCTTCTAAATTTTCAGATTCAAATCTCAATCTTTCTTTTTTTCTTTTTTTTTTTTTTTTTTTGACACCAAATAATCGCCAAGGTCAGCGGTCATTGACTTTTGGCCACAACAACCATCACAATATCTGTAAAACTCTTTTTCTTACCAGGAGACTAACCGTGCAGTGAGGCGATATTACAAATGTGTCACCCCATCAAATAATATCGATATAATATAGTACAAATCCATCAGATTCATACAAGTGAAAATAGCGTCGTGCAAATTTTCTTGAATATAGATCTGCTTTTTGTAGTAACCATAAAAAAATAAAACACGGAAGATGGTGGGTGGAAATTTGGTGTTAGTCTTAATATTGTATATTTATACGGAATAACGAACAAAACATGTTCAAAGAAAATCAATATGTCAGTTCACCCGTGTTTCATATTTCAACCAAATCTCATTTACGTTTTTTTAAGAAATAACCTTTCTCCCGTTAATTATACAATAACCCACGCATTCGTATTAACTTGTACACAAGCATATCTAGGAATAACACTTCTAAGAAATAAATAGGATTGTTTGTACAATAATTCGCAAACTCGATCATCCGAATCGAATATCTCATATAATTTAATTCGAATAATCAGTGGAGTGCAAGAATGTCCAAAGACAGTACTTTTCTATTGATGATTTTCTTTTCTATAAATGACTTTTATATTAATTTCTAAATAATCGAGATATTTTATTATCCAGGTATGAATCTGGCTGCAATTAATACGGATTATATAGTTCTATTTTCAAAATAAATAAATAAAAAATGGAAGGATAACACATATACGATTTTTTTTAAAATTAAAGATATAAAAAGTCTTTTCCATTAAATATATAGCAATTCGTCAATTCGATCATCCGGTCTGAGATCTCATATAAGTTTATTCGAATAATCGGAGTTCTATAATGTACAAGAATGTTAGAAATAAGACTTCCAGTACATTATTTTTGTCCTACTTATAATCCAGGCATTCGATTATCCGAACTCGCATGCGATTCCAATTAATCCCAATAATCGGAGTTCCATTTTCAAAAAAGGCCAGAGATAACATACATATGAATTTTTTTTAAAAAGACATAAAAAGTATTTCCCTTGAATTATACGATAATTCGTATATTCGATCATTCGGATCAAGGATTTCATATACTTTATTCATATAATTGGAGTTTTATAATGTACAAGAAGTCAAAGGATAAAACTTCTAATTAACATTTTGGTAAATTACATAATAATCTGGATGCTGGATTATCCGCATCCGTATGCAATTCTAGATAATGCATACAATCAATAATCTTGAATCTGTATGTGGTTCCAATTAATCGGAATCCGTATGTAATTCCAGTTAATTCGAATAATCGAAGTTCTACTTTCAAAAAAAAAAATCAAGCTATAATACCCATATGGATTTTTCCCCAAAACGCGTTAAAAAAATCTAAGTATAAACATAATCCAACATATTCATAATTGCAAACTCATTTCAGCTGCGAAGCATATAAAATTACTCACTCCACACCGCTGCCAATATCCATGTTAGAAAAATATTAGTGGAAACAGCTGCGAAAAGAAGACCCTATTGTGTCGTCCAGTCCTATTACCTGAGACACAACGGAATGCCCCTGTTCGTGTGTCAGGTGCAGCAGCCCCAAGTTCTCCCGTTATTGGCTGCGTGAGTTATGAGACGTCCGGCACCGGATGACGGCTGTCCAGAAGCTGGACTGTCTGTCCGGTCGCGTGACTTTTCTTCCCCGTGTCCATTAGGAAACTCGGGCATGACAAATGCTCGCGAGGTTTCAGGAGCATTTAGGGAGATTTGTTGAAACAGTATTTGTCAGCCGCATTTGTGTGACAGCTGACAGGTACACATCGGACTGCCAGACAGTTTTGCGATGTTTTAACAGGGAATATAATGGAAAAGATGGAGATATTAATATATATTGCATATATTATTGGTTAGATAAGAAGTATATATTTGGTTTAACATTTCGTATATATTTTTCTCAAGAGAATGATAAACTCTGGTAGAGATGCGTGTAAGAATAAATGTCTGGATATACAAAATAATCAATTGTAATCCCAAACAATGCTCATCACTTTCAAGATTAAGGCAGATGACAGTATGATATATTTACTTTTTTACTATTCATATTATGCCTGAAAATGTAATTTTTCAAATAAATTTTCGCATATTGGAAAGCATTTAAAATTTAATCGCTTTATTGGAACTTTCTCCTAAAATGATATATTATAAAAAATTAAATTATTTTTTAAAATCAGTTTTAAGATTTCTGTCACATAAAAAAAGATTCTCTGCTGAAAACATACGTATTGAGTTATGAGTATATTCTAACATATGACCAATATAGCTACTGCTATAGAGGCAAAATTAAAGATATGGAAATAACAAAGACATGTATAAATGTGTCTGAACAAGAAATATTACTAAAAAAGTTTGAGGGGCGCCAATTAAGAATCGTTTAAATAGTTCATCTGCATATTAAAAAAATGCATACTACATAAAAATTTATTTTTTAACAAACCAATGACACCACATTGAATTGCATGCCAACTTCAAACATACATAACTCAATTTTTTAATTGAAATAAGATATGCAGGCCTTCATTATCATCATAATTATTCATTTCTATTGTTAATTAAGGTAATTACATCGTAATTTGAATATAAAACTCAATTATATGCATGAAAAACAATGACGCCGTTACGGTGCGAAGTTACAAAAAGTAAAGGTTATAATTCACAAAAATATAAATCCCTACAAATCAATGTTATGTCGGAGTTCATCTGACAAAGAATTCCTGTATTAATGTATTCAAATAAATATACAAGATTCTGTATACATAATAGAAGAAAATAACTCCACATTGGACTTTCCACAACTAAACTGAATTGTTACCCATTTCCGGCACATTTGTTTTGCCCAAATATTTGTGGTTTCCATCTTCATTATGTTTTGTTTCTGTTAACGTAAGTAAACAGCTGCTAGCAAAGGCATAAAAATAAATTCCTATAAAATAATATTATGTCGTACTTAAGTTACATATACTATAAATTAAAAATTCCTGTTCTGATGCATTTAAGGATATAAATTGGTCGTCACAATATTCTTGGCTTCCATCATCATATGTTTCGTTTTTACTAACAGAACTTAATACATGTTCGTAAAAGGTTTTTTAAAGAAAATCCTGCTAATTAATTTTACTTCGCAGTGATTCTACACGCAATATAGGACAAGAATTCCTAAATCAAATGCATTGAAGTAAAAATAAAATTTTGAACTAAATCATAAAAGAAGAAAGCAATACGACTAAATCGCTATCCATTTATACCACACCAATTTTACCCAGACATTCACGGCTTCCATCTTCATTATGTTTCGTTTCTGTTAACGGAACCTAATATCTACAGGCAAAGGTTAAAGTTATAAATAAAATCCTACAAAACAATGTTATGTGGAACTGA
>JAPMOQ010060822.1:418246-468217 GCA_026543055.1 Argiope trifasciata
CTTAGGCTATAATCATAATCTACGAATCCTTATCTCCATCACTCATTCTAAAGCTATATTTTATGAATCCTTATTTACTCCCCTAATACTAAAAATATAATAATAATATACGAATCTATACCAGCTTCGTAATTTCTAAAGCCATTATCATAAGAATTCTTATCTCTTTAGTCAATCTTAAGAAAACTAACATAATCTAAGATCCAGTTCAATTCATGTAGGTTGCTGCTGTCTGCTTCTTATTTACTCCTTCGAATCCTGTAAGGACTCCCGCTATAACTAATCAGTACAATTTCAATGCATCTGTTAGGCGTCAATTGCACTTTTTTTTATTAGACAACATAATTTCAGAGGTCTCCTCTGAACCTGTGCAACATTATACCATGCAAGGAATTTAGCTATGATTTTAGCGTATCGATGCAACTCCCTTTTGAAGATCGGAACATCAGTATTTTGAGAAAAATTAAACTTTCCGGAATTAAATCTAAATCTACGAGTATATGCATAAATCTACGAGTATATGCCTTCCCTTTTATAAAATAAATGATGAGTAACCAACAAATTGGGGAAATAATTTTCGTTAACTTCCTTTTAGAATTTCAAGATATGAAAGAATATTTTGTCATACGAAATTAACAATTAAAATAGCATACCATTTTGAATCAAACGAATAAGTATCAGCCTTAGACAACCATTATTTATTTATTTACTTATTTTTTCATTCCAAAAACCTTTTTGAATCTGTGTTATTTTTTTCCCAACAAAAGTGAATTAGACATACTCTGTCGAAGTTACTTGTTATGTGAAGTTACTCGAAGTTACTGCTTATGTGATTAGAATCACATAAGCAGAAGTGGGATTTAGAATTGTTAAACATAAGTGTTGCACAGGTTCTATTATTTGGGATCATTTGAATCCAGATTGGAAACAAATAACAAATATCAATATTATATACATATATATTTTTTGAACTGATCACACAGAATGATTATAAATTAATATCAAGGGCGATAAAGTATACTTTTTCAAAGTAAAATATAACTTATAGAGCAAAAATTTCCTTTTTAGATTTCTTTTTTCATAACTTCTACTGAGCTTTTAATGGTTGTACAACATTCAATAAGTTTCAAAATCGGCAACATCGCATTAACGTTTATATTCCATGCAGTTGTTGTGGTGATATATTAATAAGCCAGGTAAACATCTACGGGAATGAGCAATTGCTTTTGTCCTGTGGTTATGTTACTAGGCTTCAAACCCAAAGGTCCCGAGTTCTATTCCGAGCAGATCTCACCTCCCACACCGTGAAACGTATGCATAACATATGTCGTCTAAGAGTTAAAGCTATCCACGGGAACTACAAAAACAAACATTTATTATAACACCAAAATAAAAAAGGTTTTTCATTTTTCTAAAGCTGTTGAAAGCATCGCCGACGAAATACAGTGCTCAATGCCGTGAGAGAATTAAAAATTTATTTAGCATTACAAAGCACACCTCCTAGACTCCCCTCCCCATCCTTCAATACACTTCTCCCATTTTTTTTCTATTTCACCCACTTTAAAAAAAAGTTCCATAAAAATCAGTTGTTTCTTCATGAAAAAAAGCTAAATGTTGATTTTAATTTCGCTCCGTGCCTTTCTTGAAGCATTACTGCATTAAGGAATAGCCGGTTCACAACTTTAAAAAAAGTATACAGAATATACACTTTTTTTCCCCATCTACGTCAGACTCTAAGACTTCGTTAGTACACATATTGCTCAAGATGAGTAGTTTCAGTAGAGCGGCTGAAAAAATAAACACTCACTCAACATTTCTTTTTCAACCCTGAGGCTAGAATTTCTCCTCCTTACATGTTTTACCTGACCCCTCCCACCTCCTTTGCACTCACCTCTTCACGTAATATATTTCTGAAAACAATACATTGGGGTTACTTAGAATGCCAAAAGTCATTAACTGCAAGGTGATGATGTAAGAATTGCAAAAGAAACAAAAGAACGAAATATATCATATTATTTTATTGGAAATTATTATTCGTAATTTAAAAGCAGCGAATGGTTAGATGCAATAATTTAGACTATGTAAAAGTGTAATAAAGGTAGAAATGAATAAAGTTGACAATAACATCAAAAATAAAAGAGCAATTACGTCTGGTTAATCAGTATACTATTCATAGATAATAGTGTTTAGTATTAAAAAAATATTTAGACAAAATTATTAAGGGGGAAAAAGATTCTGTGTAAAAGATTTGTCGATTTTGGTAGTAAGTATTATATAATATGCGTGTGTGTAAATAAGAAATACACAAACAGAAACTACAGTTATTGTCAATAAAATCGACCACTCTGAGTCCAAAAAAAAAAAAAAAGTTTTTTTTTGGGAGGGAGGGGGGAGTTATGCATGCCTGCTTCTCCGTGAAAGCGATAACAAAAAATTATCTGAGCAAGACAGATGACATTTGGTACATGGTCTTTAAAAAGTATTGTAAGTTTTCTTACACTATATTATGCAACAGAAAACTCTACTTTCACAAAAAGATGATACTCTAAGTATAAAACAGTACACTTAGTTTTCTTCATTATACTATTAAACACAAACCTCTGCTCTCTGAAAAAGTTAGTACTCTGAAAAAGAAAATATATACACTAAATATAAAACAGTATACATATTTTTCTTCATTATACTATGAAACACAAATCTCTAAGATGATGCTCTAAATATGAAATGTGAGCATTCGAGATATTCACGGCTTTGTCAAAAATCAGCAACTTCATCAGAGGGTAGGGAGATAACGTAAAAAACACGCGAAAACAATTTTGAAACCTCTCCTGATCCTCCTTCTCCTCCTATGTTATTTTTGCTGTTGTAAATATATTTCTTCAGTAAGGAGAACAAAATCAATATATTAATTTATATATTTTTTCAGTAAAGAGAACAACATCAATATATTATAAATTTTTTCAGTAAAGAGAACAACATCAATATATTAATTTATATATTTTTTCAGTAAAGAGAACAACATCAATATATTATATATTTTTTCAGTAAAGAGAACAACATCAATATATTAATATATTTTTTCAGTAAAGAGAACATGACCAATGCATTAATTTATATCTAGTTTCCATAAAAAATTTGATTTTTTTTTTTTACGAATTCATTTTAAAGGAAATTTAATTACTCCACTCCAGCTGCATTCTATTTTAGTGCACACAAGTCAATTCACAATCTCTCCCATTGTTAGAATAACAACCTCTTTTATATTTAAAACATCTCATTCAGAAGCCAGATAACTCTAGTATTCAACATTTATGCAAATATGCGGAAAATAACAAAACGGGGGAAAAAAGTATCGAGTTCATTGACTTCGCTTTCGTCTTTAAAACTCAAGTTTTGATATCCTTTCTTCAATTACAATTCCTCAGCTCGCTCCGTACAAATTACAACAAAAGCTCAAACAGAAACGCGGGGATATTATACTCGTGTTATGCAGATGAATTAAAAATACATATTCATCGGCAAAGTGGAACGATACGGGACTCGGAACGGCGCAGTTTTGTTCTCATTCTTTTATCGTCTGCAGAAATTGCAGCAGCCGCGAGAAACTCAACTCCTTCCGGCGTTTAACATAATTCGCTCATGTAAATGCAATTAGGCATTTTCTGCTCGCGAGGGTTAAAGCTCTTAGTGTTCAGGGTGAAATAAAATGCATATGTCGACGGCATATAGGAGTAGAGATTTTTTTTCTTTCTATCTTTTCTGTTTCTTCAAACTTGCCAGAATGAGATGAAAGAAGAAAACCTTTTTCTTCGTATATCTTTTTTCCATAATCTTTTTTTGAAAAGTTAAAGCCTCTGCGTTTTTTGAAGATTGGATAAGAAATACGGTTATTTTCGTCTGCACTACATTCGAGTGTCCTATTAATTATTATTTTTCTTTTTATTCGTAGATTTCTGGCCCTTCCACCTCCCTTCCTCATGGCGAGAATTTTTGATAAAAGCACACGTGTGAGAAATCTATTAAGTATGATAAATATGGCGTCATGAAAATTGTTCTAAAGATGCATAGGTTAGAAAGGAAATACAGACTGTTGAAAAACTCTTGAACAGATTGCAAAATTATGAAATTATGGCCAAAATAGAGAAACAAAAACGTTTTTAATTGCATTAACTAGAACAACTAGATCTCGATCTACCTCAATAAGATCCTTTCAAGATGTTCAAATGACATTAGGTACCACGTTCTGTATTTGCTAGAACTTGATAAGTTTTAGAATGAATAAAAGCTATGATACGCGAATTCACACAGAATTTATATAATTCCACATTATAAATTCAACAACTCTAATATTGTCCAATAAATGAAATTTTCTCATTAAATCAGCAATGCACAGGCTTAGGGCCATGTATCGGAATCGGGGGAATAACAATAGTGTGAAACCCAGCTTAATGAATAATCTGTGTAATACCGATAAATTTCATAAGAATAATTAAAGATAATTATGTATTATAATCAAGGATAATTGTGTACATAAAAAAAGTTGTAACTTATAATCTGTCAAATAATTCGCAGACACTCTGTATAGTTTTAATGTATGAAATTATTTTACTCTATTAAACCCCTGGTTGACACCTCGTTATTGAGAATGACATGTTTCCAGCATGGCGGTAGGATATCGCCAACCCAGTGGGTACATTAAAGGTGGAGATCTGACTCCTCCCATCGATGACGGGACGTACTTCCTTTGGGGAGGGTTGTGCCGTGGTAGGTGATGGTCCTTAGGACTCGACCACAGTTTCTGCCAGTGTTGCTGTTGCAGCGGTTCAGTCATTCAGTACTTATTTTCGAGTGCCTTCGAGCGAGACGGAGAGTCAATTATATGGTTCGTTCTCTTAATTAGCACAAGAAGTAACGAATGACTTTCTAACAAATTCCAAAAAGCAATGATGCTTGATCTAACAGGAAGCAGAAAGTTTTTTTATTCAAATTCATCTACCATTCTTCCTTGTTCTTTGGCCCCTTTATTAAGCACTGAATAGCGTTATTTTTGTAACATTCCACAATACGTCAGTCAGCAAGGCACTTAACAATCTCAATATATTTTCATCAATACAGGGGAAATAAGCAGCTCTGCATCATCTAGGAGGCATGAAACTAGTCAATCACACGCATATTTTGCTTGAGCTTTAAAAAATTAAAAATCGAAGTATTTTAAAAGAGCCTCAGAAGGAACCTTCTAATAACGACTAAAAATGTAGTTTTTCCCATCAGAAATTCTTTACTTTCTGATTCATCGGTCTGGCATATTTTTATGCCAGATATTTTGGAAGTTTTATAATAAGAAATCAAGTACCATTGTAAAAATAAAAACCAGAGTAAACCTCTCTCGAACGCCTCTTGCTTTTGAATAAGGGAAAATACTCAAATCTGTGTTCCAAATATTAAGAGAATAAAATTGAAAATTTTTTGGCAGTAGTTGCTAATATTATACACACTAACACAATAACCCCTCATGCTTCTGAAACTATAACCGTCTGGCTATTTAAACAGTGTGATGAGCATGAAGTAAAACGTACTAACAGCGCCACTAAATCAATTTATGTTGGCAACACAAATGCTTAAGAGATGGGGGAAACGAAAAGAAATAACGAATTTTTATTTGAGACTGCGTATCCTTCTCATTTAGGCTGCATGAATGAGATTACTATATCTTGTTATGTAATGTTCGATTAAAAAGTTGTTACTCGAAATTTATGGTTGTAATGACTTGATCATTACCAATCAAATGAGAGAGTGGAATTCCAGATAAATTCTTTATTTACAGCCTTATAATTTTACAGAAGAACAATATGTTCTAATCTAGGTTAAATATTCGCTATTTACACAATAGTTGTAGTTTGAAGGTTTATCAAGAAACAGTTTAGGAAAAAAGTCTTCCATTAACTCCAAGAAAAACGCAACAGGGTGTTATCCAGAGCCGCTACCAAAGTGGAGCATCAAAATCGAAGTCCATACGTTCAAAGGTCTCTCTCTTCTCCTCTCGAAGGCCAACCGGCATGTTATCGCTGTTCAAAGTCCAGCTCCTTAATTTCCATTTGTCCAAGTCAGCTTTCCATTGGCTAATCATCCAGCAAAAAATTTCTTTCAATTCTGGCGCCACCGGGCCGTGTAATCTCCATGAAAGACGCGTCGGAGCAATTTCGATCTGGAATAAGTGTTAGTAATTCTATCACAAAAGCATCACCCGGAACCCAGCAGTTGGACACCTTTCCTTTGAAGAAACGACAAGTCCCATCCCCATAATGAAATTCACGTTTGGTCTAATGACCAGATGCGAACAATCGGCGAAGGAGATTCACCATCTCGAAAGCTGGCGGTGTTTAGCAAGGGTAGCGTTAATGGCTTGTAAGCAGCTGTCGGGGAATGCCGCTAATCGTGAATAGGACAGAGGAACGTTACAAGGGAATTAAATTAATAAACTGTTGATGAGAATAGATTTAACTAAAACATAATGTTACCTGCTGGTAAAAAGCTATTCATTAGGCGTAAGTCATATTTAAAATGACTCGTAAAGCACTTTTCAAAAATTTATTGAAAATTTAAAAGTGAAAAAAAAACATTTAATTTTTTTAATTGGGCATTTAAGAGTTAAACGAAAATTATTTTCCATGAACACGGAGAGTTAATGCTACATAAATGTGTTTCTAAACTTACGTTCCACCGAAAATTTCGTTAAATCGAACTTCATAAAACAGAAGCTCTACTACATACCCCTTTTCACCATTTAAAAATATTTTTTTTTCTCTTCTACTTAGTCCCTAAACCATTCCGTATCTTTATGTCCGCCAGACCCCAGAAAGTGTTTTCGGGTGTTAATCTGGTGGCAGATTGAAGAGGGGAGGAGAGTTTGTTGAACTGGACTCGCGGTTTTGCGAAGTGAAAAGCCGCTTTTGACTTTTTAGGGCCTATAAACAATGATGAAGACTTCTCTCTTCCGCTACTTTATGAGAGGTTATAAAAGTGCCTCGCCTGACTTTTATATCGCCCTTGTAGTTGAGACCAAAAGGTGTACGCGTATATTTTGTTGTTGGCTAGTTTATTTACTTTTTTTTTAGTGAGTGAACTGGCAGCATTGTTTTAAGTGCATCGTTAAGCAGATGGTGTTCCAAAAATGTTTAATGTGATTAATTTATGATGAACTGGTGGGTAATGTCGCTGTAATTTTTATCGGTCGTAAATTTAAAGTTTTAAAATAGTCCTCAAATCATAGAAAGATGCATAATTTTTGTATACCTAAGACTAAGAGATTGCCAAAATGAATTATAAATGTTCATGGCTTGTTAGTTTGTATCTTTGTACGAATATGCTGTATTCTTTTTCTGGAACAATAGTTTTAACGTAGAAGTATGTTAACAATCAATGTTAGAAAGTATATTTTTAATTATTATTAGTAAGCCTGCCCCATATTTGCTACAATTTTAAAAAAGATGGAAAGATCCCTCTTGTATACAATCTAATTAACTCTCCCTAAATAAGTTTATGGATTTTCAGCAAAGAAATGAAAGTCAGAAGTGCTCAAATTTTCATTTTTCAGAGACGCACAAACAAAAATTATGCAATTCGTAAATAAAAGTTATAAAATATGCAGTCCGAAAGTTTTCGGTACCCCCTAAACGGACTGAAACATAAATAGGAAAACAAACTATAAGTATAGCAACAGTATCATACACAAAATTTGATTGATCTAAGCTGAATTCTAAGTTGATTGATTAAGATCTAAGTTGATTGATCTAATTATTGAGAGTTATACGTATGCATACGCGGCCAATTGTTTCACAGAGTAAGCTTCAAATTTGAAGAAAATCAAAATATAAATCTGTCTACCAAATTTTACACATCTAACTTTTTCTGCTTAACGTTGTTTCTTATGGCACTTGCCATTGGAGAAGCCCGCAGTTACGAAGACAGCGATTTAAGTCGATAGGGTACGTCTCTGCTTTTAGTAGCGCCAACTAGGGCCAAGAGTACGACTTTGCCACTCACGCATCACTCTCTTTTACAGGAGGGCACACTCACAGATAGAACCAAGGAAGAGTATCCCCATCCGAATCGGGATTGGAACCTAGGATGCCCAGAACAAGGAGAAGGCGTGTTACCCGCATGAAAGTACGCCGGCTTCCGTTATGTTCCATTGCACTCATAAAAGCAGGCAAAAACTCAGGAATTTCAGTCAAAATTCACAAATTTGGTTTAAATAAATTCTAATATTTATCTCAAAACATTAGTGAGTTCTGGAGTTTAGAGACGGACATTATTCCAGAAATGTAGTTTTCGGACTCCGGAAGGCCCAAAAGGTGAAGATTCATAAATATAAAAAAAAGGATTCTAAATTTCTGATGATTAGAATTCTTTCTTTTTATATAAAAAGAAAGCAAAAAATATGAAATAAAAATAATATAGTACCTAGATGATCTTTCACATAAAGCAAATCGCAATTCTAAGACGATCAAACCAAATGTAAAAAGAAACATGTTAATATTCAAATAGCAAATTCAGTAAGTACACGGAGATATGCATTTCCACCGTTGCCAATAGCAACCCAAATATCTTTAATCAGGATTAACAGCATTCAGCAATTTCTTGAAGCGAAAATATATTTGCTTAAAAACAAAGTCAGATGCGCGCGTAATGTCATTAAAATCTAATCAAATTAATGGTTTCAAAATCAACGGAAATAAATGTTTAGAACAACCGGAATGCAGGAATTTTAAATGAGACGTCATATCACAATAAATTTACTAATGTTCGTTTTTCACGCATTGGAAAAGTTAGCAACACTGTACAAATAACACATTTTTACAAATTCGTTTGCAAAATGGTTTCATAAAATATATCAGAATGCAAAGTGACACTTTGAAATAGGGAGGTGGAGGAGGAGTGTGAATAGCTGCTATGTATTCTGACAATTGTTGAATTTAACAAATGTGCATTTATGTTACCAAAAATCTCTTTCCCCACAAATAATAAAGACGATAGTGTCATCAAGTGACTTTGCAAGTATAAATGGCTCCTGGAACGATATTTTACTTTAAAAAGCGGCATAAATTCACTGTTATTTCATTTTATAGTGGCCTCTAAGATTTGCTCCGGTGGTATCTACAACTCCCCAATTGTTGCGCCGTTGCTAATTATAAAATTGTATTTTGTCTTGTCCAATTTACAGATAAGCTGCTATAAAAAAATTCCTTTCAAGTTAAAACTGGATTTTAAAGATAATTCTCAGCGGCAAACCTGAGACAAATTTAGGTTGTATAATCAGAAATCTATAATTAAAATTCTATTGATAAACAGCAAGAAGAAAGGGTTGTCAACTTATTTTATCAATCTTATGTCGTAGTTTAATAACTACATTTCAAAACCCATTTAGAAACGAAAACGAAGAGATATAAAAATTATCTCAAAAAATCGGCTTAGGCAAAAATTTCATCCCTAATGATCTCGGACAGTGAGCACGAGCAATTAAATCCTCATGTAAAACGCAGAAACCCTCAGCGCATTCGCAATCATAAGCGAATGACGGGCTGCAAATTAAAGATAGCATTCCTTTTTTAAAAAAAACATCGCAAATACGCATAAAAAAATGAGCAAAAAAAAAGATTTTTTTTTTTCTCTTTTGAAAGAACCCAATAAAAGCAAAAACGATAAGATAAAAAATAATAATAAAGAAAAAAAACTAACATTTCTAACATCTTAATTAGTAAACAATAAAACTAAACGATGAAAAAAAAATTAAGATTTGAAAAAATAAAATAAATCCATGCTCTAATGCTCCTTTGAATTCTTAATTAGTTTAAAAACCGTAAAAGAATTGCAATTTTTTTCCTCGCATCTTTCTACTTCTTTCCACTACAAAAAAAAAAAAAAAAAAAAAAAAGATCATAGAGTGTACTCGGGACCAAAGAAAGTAAGAGACAAAAAAAAGGATGATAATCAATCAAGAAAAAGAATGAAAAAAAGAAAAAGAAACGGAACATTTAGCCAATAGATCATTACTGTAATTTAATCTAAGATATCCCTAAGAGACCTCCCTTTTCCCCTTATTATTTTTATCAAGAAGAAGTTCAGATGACGAATGTACAGCATTAAAGAAGAGAGCCAAAAACTATCAAGAAATCGATTTTGTCATTTAAAATCTTATAACTAGTAATTGGAACGCAGTAATGAAGGCCCCGGATCGACTTCCTTTGGAGGACATTATAATGGAAATGTAATCTTGGGATGCTATAAATATATGGACGGATTCAAAAGAAGGAAAAAGAAACATTAAAAGGATTAGACAATATCAATCAAAGTGTGCGTGTGTATAGAGATTTACTGTAATTTCGGATAAAATTATAATTACGCTCGAGTGAAGAAAAAAAAATATTTGATTTCGAAAGATTTTTAATCAAATTCGTGAATTTGTCGAAACTTCCAAGTTCAGACTTGCATGACTCAGAATAAAGTTTAATCATCAAGCAACAAGATCGACTGAACATCTGTTCAGATCTAACTCACTATATCTGATTTGTTACTAGAGGCTCAGTCCACGCAAGGCCACTGCATACAATATATTATATTTCTGTTATTTATTGCAAGCTGCACTAAGTATGCAATTCGCACTCACATAAATGCTTCGCTTTTCAATCAAGTTATCTGTGACTCGTGCTCCAGCGCAATTTAACAATACTCACTGATTTTGTTTTTAAATAAATAATATTTAGTACACATCTTTTATGATGTCAAATTATTTAAATTTCATTAGTTGAATTACATTTTTAAATTGCATATAGAAATCAACTAGCTAGGACAAAAAGTCTACTACTAATCTCAAGTGACTGATACTGCTTCGAAGAAGAGTACACTGTCAATCAGCGATGACTGAAGAGTTCTGAAAGAGAAACATAATTTCAGTCACAAGTGACAGATACGGCTTTTTTCTTGCCGTTGTTCAAAACGGAAACATAACGTCAAACACTGGTGACAGATGAGACTTGGAACAGAGAAACTAGTGTCACCACTGACTGACGCGATCCTAAAGGGAAATATAGTCAGTGTAGGAACATAGTGTCAGTTCACTGGTAACAATGGCATCCTGAATGGAAAAAATAATGTCAGTCACTTTTGACTGATGTGGTCCAAAAGGAAAACATAGTCAGTGTCATCAGTTTCAGTCATTGGTGATAGATGTATTTAAACAGAACGTGTATTGTCAATCAGCGGAGATTGAGAGCAGTCTGAAAGGAAAGCATAGTGACAGACACCAATGATTAGCATGACACTTAACATGTTATAAATATAATAATTGCCATTCAATCATTCAATCTGATTACAACAGTATCGAAACAAACAAAGGAAAGAGCATGGAAGGAAAAACTGAGTTTGGTAAAACATGTGTTGTAAATATGCCTTTAGTCTGCTCATTCATTAAAATGTTAAAGCGCAAACCCAGTCGATTCTCCAAAAATCACTTTCAAACTTTTAATAAGTATATGATCACAATAATTCAAAAACATAAAGGCTTACACATATACGATTTTAATGTGGTCATGAAAACAAAATTATAAGTATATATCGAATTTTAATTTCAATAGATTGAAAATGAGACGGACAAATCGTTAATTCGGCATAATTTGCGAAGTGTTTGTTTTCTTGTATGACGTTTTCATTATACAACAAAGCACACCTGAATCTTTTGGTCTCGACGGAATAAAACTTTTGATGATGCTATATAAGGCAAAGTATGTCATATTGCATTAGTTTATGTTAAATTAGGTGGAAAAGAGGAAGAGACACTTCCACCTGCGAACATTACGGTAATCTTGAGAGCAATATTGTGATCTTGATTACTGCTATATGGCCACCCTTCCTATTATGTGTGGTATTATTATAGAAATTGTTTTAACGGATGTCAGGCACCAAAAGGCCAGCAAAGCTGGATAAAAAAAATGATGGTGATGCTTCATACATAAGGGAAGCACAATAAACAACTTGCAAAATTCAGTTAAAGAATATACAAGAACAATATTTGTAGCAATCAACAAACACGCTAGTAATAACTAAATCATTCAGCAAACCCCTATCCCAAAAATAGAAAGCTCGCTCTGCGCTCAACACTTCAAACGCAGAATTCTCACCTTTGTAAGCACATATATTTATGCAACATTCATGATAAGATATAGAACTTTCTAGAAGAATTTTACCCCGACTCATAATAGAAATAGCTTTAAAATTCTTGTTCCTCCCAAAACCCTCCATATTTGTCGCCAAATTCATCGCCAAGAACAGGGCTCTGCGACTTCTACATTTTCGCATCTTGTTGAAATATTTATAAATATCTCGTCATTATTATATATCTGTTATGAAGAGAAACAACATTACAAAGTTATGATAATATTTCCAGGAAATACAAACTCATATGGACAGTTGATAGTAATATACTATCTAAATATATCAGAAACTCGAAAAGAAAATAATCTCACCGATTTTTATAATGAATGAAGAATTATATGCGACGAAGCATAGACAAATTTTTCTCAAAAATAATCTGAGCTATAATCCTATTATGATAAAAGCTAACGCTTTTTCATGAATATCAATATACATCTTAACGATTTTTATTCATTATGCAATACTGGACATCGAATTAAAAAAAATACATCCGCTAATACAGCGACTAATAATCGCCTTACGTCATAAACATTAAAAAAAATTATGTCGATTTTTTGTTTTGAATAATACCCACTCAGCAACTGTTTGGTTTTTACGTATAGTTGGTTTTGAATAGGGGAAAGAAAAAAAAAGTATTTCCATTAAGAATTTAATCCCCTCTTTCCTTGAAAAGTTCTACTAAAGTATCTTACGTATATTTAGCTTAGAAAATCTATTTTCATGCCGTATATACATATCTTTTTAAATTATAACCAAAAGTATTTTAAGAGGATAAGAGAAACTACGTCATAAACGGAGAGTGGCGGACGTCTTTGTTGAACGCCCACGAGGCTTGGGAAAAATATTAAAACTCACTTGGAGAGATATACTTATGAATGAGATTCTTACTTTCGTATTTTCTCTTTAAAACACTTTTTCTTTTCACTCATGTTTGCTCTATATTTAACTTTAAACGAAAAATGAATAAACGGAGCAATGGAATAAGGAACTAAACCATTTGCCTTTGGAGTGCTGCAATGAGGGGATCTTGGCATTATCAACGCATAACTTGTTATCATGTGTGTGTAGAAATACAAGATGGCCTTAAAATTTGCTCTTAGTAACAAAAAAAAAAAAAATACATACACACACACACAAATGAACCATTGAATACGATACTCTCAATTCTTTACTATAAAACAGCTTACTATAAAACCTTATTTATTATTATTGCCGCATTGAAAATAAATAATCGAGTCTCCACATCCAAATGGTTATCACACTGGTCTCGTAGTCAAGAGATCGTGAGTTTAAATCCCGGTAGATTCAAAATCTGTGTACATATTTTTCCTTGATTTGTTTCTCCTTTATTTCATGCTCCAGAAGATTTCGAACATTTCTTTAGTTAACCAGATAAGTGCTCTGGACTTTTCTTACTGTCTGCAGAAAAGTATTCTGGAACTTTCCCTGTTGGTATAAAAACCAAAGATATCTCAGTCGCAGAGTTGGACTAATAAATTGGTTTAACTCTACTTCCTGTGTGTTCTATCTACATGACATTATTATTATTAAGTTAGCAGAAAGATCAACTAAACGCAGAAATAGTGATTTTACATCCGATTATCGGTAAAACTGCATTAACGGAAGAAAAAAATTCGATGTCTTCTTTGATATTCAGAAATTCATTCCAGGTTATTTTGATAAATATGATCGGCCATAAATATGTTCAGTGTGAGTTTTAGAATTATGTAAAGGTCACAGTGTTTTGTAATGCCTGTTAAAAATATTAATTCTCAAATTTAGTATCAAAGATGTAATGTCTAATGTGATATTTTAAAATATCGAAACAATCATAAGTAAAATTATAATAGACTTTTTACAATAATTTTTTATAATCAGGAGAAAAATTTTCAGACACCCACCCTGTACAATATGTTTATCGTAATTTGGAATAGCGCTGATTTTAAGAACTATAAAGGAAAATAAATCACCTTGTTTGAAAATCAAAGAGCAAATGAAATTAAATCGATAAATAAATATAACTTTTAGTACATATTAAAATGGTAAAATTTTGATTTTTAATACGGTATTAAAATATTTCTAGTGAGATAATTTATTCCAAAGTCATTGCTGAAAAGGCGTAATTTATAATTAATTATTCCAATCACTATTTCACTTATCTTAACAATAATGTACAAAGTTTGGTTGAAATCGATCAATCATTTCAACCAAAAATAAATCGTTACACTAATTTCAATTAATCCTTATTCAATTGATCTAATAATTAAGAAGGAGATGTAGTACATATATAATAGCAACAATTACTCATTTTTTTATTTTCAAAATAGTATTAATTTGAATATTGTGAGTGTGTGTGGTATCAAGCATTTATCTAACGTTTGTGGATGAAGTTTGGATTTCAATTGAAATGCACCATTCATTTGGGTTGTTGGACTCAAGACGTAAACAATAGACCTTTCCTCTTTATTAGGCAATAAATGAAACACTGGCTAAATGTATGGAATTTTAAAATTGCCAGTAGTCAGCTAGCAGAATTGCAAGCAGTTACTTCAATAACTTTCCAGTAGCTTGAAAAAAGAAGCACTGATCGGCATAAGAATGTAGATGCATATAAAACTAGCAGTTAGAACCAGACTTATTCAAGCTCCACAATAATAGAAATTACAAAGAGTTTATTAATAAGTAGTTCAATCCAATACATATCTCAACAACCCTTATGTTACATAAAGATCAAGTTAAACCCTAATCCGAACAATGAATTCCAAATATAATAATAATAATAAAAAGATTGGAATAGTCATTTTACGATATTCCCTTCATTGCTTTAAAGCAGCAGAGGTAATAACAACAAAAGAAAGTATCCGGCAAAAGAGGAAAAGATAGGTACTTAGTGTCGCAGGGAACTATCCTGGCGAGTTTCACCTTTTTCCGATAAAACACTTCCGGAATTATGTCGTTTAAGCGGAAATCGTTGTCCAGCAGAACAAAAGGCGGCTGAGGAGCGATCAATCAGTTTCTCTTCAAAAGCCAAACCGAAAGTCATCGACGACATTAGAAAAGGGGAGGATGAAGACAATGGAAACTTTTCCTGCCATCGATTGAAACAAAACGAAAAATCTCCTCTTTCAGAAAAAGAGGCGATTGGAGTGGGATGGGTAACAGTTGCTGCTGCTGGAGTCGATAAGTGAAACTTTGGGCTTTTAATGTGCCTTTTCAGACCACACAAAAGGTCTGAAACAAACAACCAAGACAAAAGGTAAAGATGCTCGGTATCGGATGCTTTTGGAATCACAAGTAGTAATCATTGTTAGTGGTTTGGCAAAAACGATACCAAATTGAAATTTAATGTAAGTTAAAATAGCTGCACCATCAGTGCTAGTTAAAACGGAAATGGCTAGATAATTCAAAATCTTTTCAGATAACTGCTGCACGAATTAATCCTTTAATTAGAGTCTGGTTGTATAGTTTCATAGCCTAATAATATAACAATATTGTAAAAAACTTTAACAGTAACTCAGTAACATTGAGTACAGAACATCCTATTGTCAACACTGTACAAAATTTTATAACATTCAAGAGATTAGACTACATTAGTGATTAAGAATGATAAAAATTTGAAATTTAATGCAAGTTAAAATAGTTCCTTCATCAATGCCATTTAAACCGGAAAAGGCTAGACAATTAAAATGTTTTTAGATGTTGCTGCATGGTATAGAGAGTAGATTTGGTCTGTTTTATGGTTTCATACCCTCATAACATTACAATATTGAGTACCAAAATTCGTATTAACAATTTACAATATTCAAGAATGGAGCTAAATAAGAGGTAAACAAGAACTATAGAAAATTGAAATTTTAGGAACGTTAAAATAGCTGCATCATCAGTGCCATTTAAAACGGAAATGGTTTAGATAATTCAACATCTTTTCAGGTGACTTTATTTTTTAATTAGGGTCTGCTTGTATAGTTTCATGACCTAATAACATTACAATATTGTGAACATTTTGTGTAAAATTACTGAAAGTTTTACCAGCAATTTAGTAGAATATTTTACGATATTCTAGTGGGGAGTAAAATATGTTACAGAGTTAATAAAAACGATAGCGAATGGAAATTTAATAGAAATTTAAATAAGTTGGATAGTAAGTGCCATTTAAAATGGAAATGGATAGAAAATTCATAACCTTTCCAGGCAACTGATTATGAGTTCATCCTTTAATTAGAGAGTAGCGTTGGTCTGGTAGTATGGTTTCAAATTCTAATAATATTGCAATATTGAGAATCAAACATCTTATAAGCAATATTATACAATATTTCACAATATTCAAGACGTGATCAAATATGTTAAATTGTTAACAAGATTGATAGTGAATTTAAATTTAATGAAAGTTTAAATAGTTCTTCTAAAAGTATTATAATTTTGGCGAATGCTGTGTATCAAACATCTTATCAGCAATATTGTACAATATTCGAAAGGATGGGCAATATATTAGGTCTTTAGGTAGAAAATTTAAATTGAATGAAAGTTTAAAATTATTGCGCCATCAGTGAAAAAGTAGATAGTTAAATTTCTTTTCAGATGATCGTTGCACGATTTAATTAGAGTCTGATTGATCCTTTAATTAGAGTCTAGCTGTATAATTTTAATCTAATAACGTTACATTATTATTTGGACAACATCGGGTACCGAACATCTTATTAGTAATATTTTACAATATTCAAGAGGAAAGCCAAATATATTAGTGGCTTAGCAAAAAGACAGGCAATTAAAACAATACAAGTCCAAACAGTTGCATCATCACTGTTACTTAAAACAGAAATAATTAAATATTTCATTTTCTTTTCAGGTGACTGCTTCTAGATTTCACCCTTTAATTAGAGAATAATTAATTAGGTCGTTAGGATTTTCACAAATACAATATTGTGAAAATCCTGGACAATATTGAGTACAAAACATTTTATTGCCAACATTGTACAATATTTAACAAGGGAGCCAAATATGTTAACGGGTTAACAAGAATGATAGCAGACAGAAATTTAAAGGAAGTTAAAACAGTTGTGTTATTAGTGTGATTTAAAAGGGAAATGGCTAGATAATTCACAATTTTATCAGATGACTGTTGTATGACTTATGATTTAATTAGTGAGTAGCGGTAGTTTAACTGTATGGTTTCCCACCCTAATAATATTGAGTACCGAGAGTAAACAAGAAAGCTAGCGAATTGAAAGTTTAAAAAGTTACAGCATCTAAAATCAGAATAATCCAAAGAAATGAATGACATTATTTATATTTGACCATTAGTCAGCCAAAAGGCTAGAAAATTTTTCGAAAGATTGCTGCACCACTTCTTTAATAAGACAGCAGCGGTGGTTCGATTTTATACCTTAACATTACAATAGTGTGAACATTTTTGGCAGCATTGAGTACCAAAAATATTATTAGCAATATTCTACAATACTCAAAATGGAGGTCAAACATGTTAGAAGGTTAGCCAGAACGACAGCGAGTTGAAATTTTAGTTTAAATAATTGCATCATTTAGATCAGAATAATCTAAAATTGAAATTAATGGCATAATTTATATTTGGACTTAGATAATCTAAATAATTAAAAATCTTTTTGAAAGACAGTTGCATGACTTCATTTTTCAGTTAGGAAAAAATGGTGACCTGGTTGTACGTCACCATATCATAGTAGCATCACAAATTTTAAAAAATGATAACAAGATTGAATTAAATGAAGTAAGAATACGAATATTCTTTTAGTAATTTTACACAAAAATTCAGGAGGAGGTTTAAATATGTTAATGATTTAAGAAAAGCGACAGTGAAATGAAGTTGAAATAGTTGCATCATCTAGATAGGTGTCATATAAAGTGGATATTAATAGCGCTACCTAAATTTGAGCTATGGTTAGCGAAATAATTAAGAATATTTTCAGATGACTGCTGTACGACTTATCCTTTAATTAGAAAGTAACGATGGCGCAGTTGTAAATCTCTGTACCTCAATAATACCGAAACATTGAAATACTTTTGAGCAATATTAAATGAAGTATACACTAATAGTTATATTAACAATATTGCAATAATATTCTTATATTGTATAATACAAATGGACAAATTTTAATAAAAATAAAGTAAAATTTTAATAAAATTACAGAAAAATCTCTTCAAAGGTCAGAAGCTTATAGACTGCCACGTGATGAACTTTTCACAACGTTTACTTGTAATTTTACTAACTACAACAGATCTTGTATATGCAGATGTTACAAATAAGAAATTTGCGTGCCATTAGAGAAACTTCTGAAACAATGTAAAATATATATGTGACTCACAAACATGTTTTAATTAAGTAGTTTTGAGCTTAAAATACAATGTTTAACATCGAGTAGACACAGAACACGTCTTATATTAAATATTTTCACGTTCTCGAAATTTTATTATTTATATCCAGATATGACAAATCGCATTCGTGCATTAACCAAGGTCATGGGAAATCCATTGTTGAGATTACAGTAAAAGTATCCAACCGCAAATAAAGCTGATAAGAATTATACATGCATCTCCTAAAATACTCTTTAAAGTCTATGTCCCCAGTAGTTGTGCTTTCAAGATGACAATTGAAAGTTACAGCATGTTTTTGCAGGGTATTATAAATTCTGGAGCTGTAGGTCTATCATAGCGTGAAAGACATAATGAAAATGACTAAGGAAAAAAGTATCTTTTTAAGCTTTCATGTCAAACTGTCTGCGGAATATTTATGGGAAACGAGGGTCATAAAAAATGCTTTTCAAAGGTAAGTGGCTTTTATTTTTTTATCTTTATCTGTCGTCCTTTTTAAGCTGGCTTAATAGTTTTCTTGAACACACTATCTGCAATCTGTAGACGATTTCTGCAACAATGCATCTTTTGGAGGGGAAAAAAATTCTTACAAGGGAAATTACAAGCTAAAAATAAAAAAGACAAAACAGAGGCAATTATGATCTTAGTAAAGTATCCACCAAATTGGTTAAGCTAAAAATTATGCATACTGTAATTGTACTCCAGATATTTAGCTTACTGAATCTGAAAAGATACCACCAACTTAGATAACGATTTAATGCATGTTTCTTCCTCCCCACTTTTTTTTTTTAAGCTAAAATTTTCTCTAATCACCACGGTCGCAATTAGTTGAATGACACATTTTTTTTTAAACATTCTTTGTAAAAACGAGAATTTTTGTAATTAGTTTTACCCTCAGTCCGTACGTATTACAATTTTGCATATTACAGTGATTTCGAATGATTATATATTATGTAACATTTTTAGAACTCAATACACATTTAACTTGTAAACTTAGTTAAATTTCGATTCCACTAATGTGACGCTATCTGCTCGTGAGATAGAAAAAAAATTAATTTAAAGACATCATAATACTTAAAAATAATAAAATAAAAGTTTAAGACAGATATTAATAGAAAAATTATTTTTTAACTTATTTTTATAAGTTGTTTTCAAATTGTAATTATTACTTTTAGAAATTTTTAAATGTCCAAGTAATAAAACTTTTTTTAAATCGGGTTTTTTCAGAATTTTACATTGCATTTATAATGTTTGTTAAATTTAATATGTAATTTTTTTAAATATCTTTCTCTTCCTCCATATTGCCTCAACAATAAATAGGTATGTCTAAATTATAAAAGAAATGGAGCTAACCCCTTGACTTATTTAACTTCCAATTAGATGGCGTATCCTATATGGAGCCTTTATTGTTATTTTGATTTCTGTAATAATATAAGGAAGGAGCTTTCATATATTGAAAAGTTTCAGAATTATTTTTGCATTTTAACTCTTAGCACTCCGATGTCTCTTCTAAGCACCATTTAAGGCAGTGCATCATTTTCTTGCTTTATTTAATTATTTTCTTAAATTTGGACCGATAAAAATACTTAAAACTAGTAAAAATATTTAAATTAATTTACCGGGAAAATATAAGTTAAAAAATTCATATATATTAATTTTTAGGGCAATAAACAAGTCCTCTTATAAACAAATATTTATGTATCGAATTACTTTTCGGAGCGCTGAGGGTTAAATAACATAATACTTTCACGTAATTGCAGATTTAAAAATAAAAAAATGCAATAATTTGATGCGAGTATGTGCGTGTGTGAGTCTGACAGTCACTGTGTGCAAACGTGGTTAAATCCTACGCAATGTTTCCAGAAATCATAAACAAAAACATCAATTTACGTCATAATATTAAAATAAGGCAGTACTGTGTTATTGAATTAAAAACATTTTCAACATGATAATAAAAATCATTAGTTCGTACAAATAACTTTAAATCAAAACATAACCTAGATAGTCTACAACACAAACATGGGTCGATTCTTCCTTTACCCAAAAATACGCTATTCTTATACACTGGCTGGTTGGTTAGGGATTTTGGCGCAAGAACCGTATTTGATCATGCAGCATCAAACTATAAAACCACACATAATAAAATATAAAAGCAGAAATTATCAATATATAAATTCCAAAAATAAAAGTTCAAATACATACAAGGTTAAAATTTAAATGAAACACAAACGCAAAAAACGCATTACCATGATACGATGTAAAAATCAAGCTTAAAAAGAAGATAAAAGTATTAAACAGCAGTGTAAATGCCAATGGATTTTAAAATTTTTAAAATATTTCGGCGGAATTTTTCACCCAACAAGTCTAGTAATGTTCATGACGATTGGTTAAAAAAGTGTACACGAGATGAATTAAAAAATGGGCATTGGATTAAAATATGTTTAATAGTAAAATCCACACGACATGTAGGGTACTTAGGGGCCACCTCGCCAAAAATGAGTTATTTATGCGTATAGAGAGTATGTCCTATACGGAGGCGTGCCAATTTGACATCAACCTCTCGTATAGGATGAACAGGCCACAAATCAGCCTTGGGTGTCTTACTGAATGCAATTTATTGTGGATTTGCGAATACCATGATTCTTGCCAAGTAGTAAAAGTTGGCATGCAAGTTACCTTTTAGCATCGCAATATGGGAGGGACTGTGACAGAAATGTTTATGATACACCTGGAGATAAGTCACAATCTACAACACAAAAATGGATATATCCCCCTTGAAAGTCTACTAAGAAAACAAATAATTTTTCTATAAATCGGAACTGAATTTTAAATTCTACTTCAGAAGATGACATATTTTCGCTCTATTCTCAAATTTTAAAAAGTTGATTTTGCTACAAATGCAAACAAAATGGATAAAATACAATGGAAATTACAGCAACTGATAAATTTCAAAATACAGAGATTTAACAATTAATTTTCGTATTGTAACGAAACTTCAGTTAAAAATAAAATACGTAAAAATTTCGTATTCTAATTAGGCGTGGACTGAATGGCTCATTGGTAGAATGTTATGAACTCAAAGCGGTAGTTCGTATCTGATTGCAGGTAAATTGCCCAAAAATTATTTTGTTATTGATTTACTTTCTGTTATTTCTCCTTTGTTCTTATAACTTCTGTACCCTTCGAAATCTGGAATATTCGTGTAATTTCGTTCTATGTATAAAAACAGAAGTAAGGTTCCTTGAATAAAATTCTGATTAGAGAGTGTTATCTTTGATTTCAGTAAACACACGGTTTATCTATGCAACATTATATATATAAATTACAAAATATCTTTGTCCCAAATTTTAAAGTTATAAAGTGAGTCATCAATATGGATTGTGAATCAAAATTTTCAAATCGATACAAATTTTCATCTCCCATCAATTCCAAATACACATAAAAGTTTTATAAACTGCGCCGAAAGCCGTTACAAGTCTCAAACAAAAATAAAGAAAAACAACACCAAAATATCAAGCACAAAAAAAAGACCTAAGCCCTTCCAATAAAAATTCATTACTAAGTGCGCACATTGGCCAAAAAAAAAAAAAATGTTAGCACTAACTTTTCCCAGTAGTCAATTGATAGAAAGGAAAGAGACTAGGAGAGTAAAAATAGGTCTCCCCATAGACGAGATGAGAGGCTGTCTTGCTAGTATAAACTCTCCTCAGCAGCATTAGCGTGCCATCAGAGAGGATAGGATCAACATAAGATCCAGCAATAAGGAGGAGATCAGAGTTCGTTGAGGAAGAGTCTCTCGCCTATTCCTGTTTGTTAAGACCTCCATCATCGGATGGGTCTTTAATCTTGGAAACTTCTTTCTTTTTTAGAAAGAGAGTCTTTTTTTACAGAAGTGGCCGTTAAGATAAAGTAGAATCTAAAATGATTCTTGATAGATTATCCAGACGATGGCGTGGGAAGAATTAATTAACGCAACATTTTGGAAAGTCAGTGTTCAAAATGAAGATAAACAGTTGGTATCTAGATATCGTTAATGAACAAGATGGTTATAAAATTACTTTTCTTACTTAAGAGGCATATACAGATTAAAGCCAGATTTGTAAGAAGTGAAATCAAATTTCAAATAAAGGGTATGGATGATATGATAAAATAAATTTCGAAAGGAGAAAAATTGGTAACAAAAAAATATTAGTCAATAATTACTTAAAGAGGTATATACAGATTAAAGTCAGATCTGTAAGAAATGAAATCAAATTTCAAATTAAGTGTATGGATGGTATAATAAAATCAATTTCGAAAGGAGAAAAATTGGTAACAAGAAAATATTAGTCAATAATTACTTAAGAGGTATATACAGATTAAAGTCAGATCTGTAAGAAATGAAATTAAATTTCAAATAAAGTGTATGGATGGTATAATAAAATCAATTTCGAAAGGAAAATAATTAGTAACAGGAAATTAGAAATAGGCGAGATTTGGATGTAGTCGAATAGAAACAATAACAGTGAATGAAAAAAAAAAAAAAAAAGAAAAAAGAAAAAAAAAAACGGCCTATTCAATAAAACTTCAAATCAGTACACTACAGGTAATAATCTTGTTCAGATTTTCTTTCCCATTTAAAGTGATGAAGAGTAATTTTATTCATTTGATTATTTTATGAAAATGACAAAAAATAAGACTTAAGCGTAGTTATAAAATATACGTCCACAAAACAAATGCAAACTTTAAAACGAGAGGGAAAGCAAAACTATGAACAGTAAAAAAGCAAAAACAAATTTCAACAAGAAAAGAGGGAAAATTTTAAATCGCTACATTCGCATGTAACGAGGAGAAAATCATGTTTAGTGACGTAGAATATAAAAATTCTGTATCTTTCGTAATTAATATATCACAAGTGAAGAAAATTATCGAATAAATATGATGGTCAAATATTTCATGCCCTTCTGCGCTAAAGCCTCATACTATCATTATAAAAACACACGAATTCGTCACTAAAAAAATACAATTAAATATATTGCAACAACATTCCAAAACAATGGTACAATTTATCACAATATGATTGAAAAATATTGCACAATGACGTTCAATATTTCAGTTTGTAGAATTTCCTATGACACACGTTTATTCGTATTTGATACTGCAAGCTCCAAAAACAAGCGAATCTATATCATGAAAAATATATATACATATCAACGAATTGCGATCACCGAATTTTTTAAGCCATACTGTGCTGTAATGGTATTGATAACGAATCTATATCATGAGCAATAAAAATATATATATCGACGAATTCGATCACAGAATGTTTAAAGCCATACTGTGCTGCAATGGTATTGATAACTCCTCTCTAAATCCATATACAAACCAAAATTGGCATCCTTCTATGTATTGGTAAACATCTACACCAATATACAAATCCACGAATTCATCACCAAAAAAAGTTTTACCAAATGTATCTCAATGGTATTATAAATGAGCAGTATATCTTACCAAAATACATTCTAAATCTACTGCATTAAGGCGACATATACTTCAATTTGTGGATGTCCCCATGCCACATGTTTGGTACCGCACTTTCCAGTAAAAAAGAAGAGAACGACGGGGATAGGCTGAGGGAAGGGGGAAAACTGCAGGCGAAATATACAGCAGAATCCTTTAATATATGAGTAACACAAGCCGACGTTTGCAAGTGAAGAGATAAGGCGGTGAATCCCAATTCGCTCTGAAGCTGGGGACATTTTTTTGGTGCGTCAGATTACTACAATTTCCAGACCACTCGTGCATGCCGATATGGAAAGGGAGAAAAAAGCACTGACAACGTTCCCTTTTATTTGGTTATACATCCGACATGATTGGAAAATAAATGGGCATTTACATCAACAGCACGCGTTAGGTGACAAGAGTATTTTTCTTCACACACCCACACGGTGAAACGTGCGCTGAGGGAGCGAGGGTGACAGGTTGTTACAACTTATTGCGAAAATGACACGTCTTTATTACACAAAGTTGGGTAATCTTTCAGACGTTTACACGGAAAACAAGTGATTTTTCTTTCCTCTCGTGGCGAAGAAGAGAGGATGAAAGTTTATGTATTTTTTATAACATTAAAAATGGTTAAAAGTGACATAAGATGCAAGTTTGTCGTAAAACTAGGTTTTCCATAATAAAAGTCCAAACAAGAAAAATCCAGGGGTTCTAAAACAGTTTTTGATTTACCAATTTTTAAGAAAATGTTTTATACCCTTTAATGAAAAAGAAAGACGTGGTGGTAGTTTTTCGTAATAACTTTCACTTGGTGATGAAACTATTTTGTTGACTAGAATAGATGCATCCTATACAATATAAATGAATTAAAAAATTAAATATTATTCTCAACAAAAATAATGGAATGGGGCAAGAATACCTCACGGAAAAAAAATTAAAAAAATCCCAAGCATTTCCTCTCTCTCACAAATATCTTGTCGTAAAACTAGTTTTTTTTTAAGGGAAAGATAGAGAAAGGCTTCACATTTATATCCTATCTAATTATTATATTATGAGGGCCAGTTAATAATTACAAGATATATATTATAAGAGTGAAATCAATATAACAGTAGAATAAGATATACCTGTCTACACGAAAAAGTATCTGATCCTCACAACAGGCAGTACAACAATCAGATGAACTTCACATGGCATGCGCAGTAAGGTCGTGTTTTTACAACCCATGGCACACTTTCACCCACACACACACATGAGGCACACTTTCCCCTGTT
Organism: Argiope trifasciata; assembly: GCA_026543055.1. Classification (NCBI taxonomy): domain Eukaryota; kingdom Metazoa; phylum Arthropoda; class Arachnida; order Araneae; family Araneidae; genus Argiope; species Argiope trifasciata. Next base: position 443,554 of record JAPMOQ010060822.1, read on the forward strand.
TTTCATCTCAAGCGGCTTTCCGACGTGCCTTGATGTGTATCCAATTTACCGAAAAATTGTCGGTAAACTGGATAAAATCAAAGTAACTCAGAAAACCGTAAGAGAGTGTCAAGGGAAGGAGAGCACATACTGTATTTCAAGAACCACGGGTCGTAAGAACATTTGTCATGTTATTGTAATAATATGCCATTTGAATTCATTTTCACAGAATTAGAAATCATTTGTTAGAAGAAAAAAAACTATTTCTATATAGGTGGATACTCAGTTGACAAAATTTATCTAACAAGATAGAATCAAGGCATCGAAATTAATTCAAGACAATGAATTATGACTCTTTACAACAAATAGATATAAATATTAATGAATTTAATAGAAATTTAAAAAATAAGTATGGATGAAATGGTTTTCTGGTATTTTACATAACATATTTATTTGACAAAAATGTTTACTATATATAGGAGGAAGACAATTTCAAACAAAGTTTGCATATCGCAATTTTATTTATTTGCATTATTTTATAACCGAACCTTTCAAAATCAGTACAAATCGTAATGTAAATATTCATAATTTCTGGATAGTTTTAAATGATATTTTATAGATTTTTAAATCGATCCATCTTAATAACTATTAAATTAATCTGTGATTTATTTCGGTTTGATATTTTTTGAACGTAATAAAAATACACAAAGGTTTATTTCTAAATTAGTAAAAAAAGAACTGAATCAAATAAATTTATAAACACAACAACAGTAATAACAGAAAAACGCCTTTCGTCAATTTGGAAGACAAAGGCAAATTGCTTTATGTCCAAGTTGCTATGTGGCAACATAAATTGTTGATGATAGGAACAGTCAATATTAGGGCTAAAAACTAACTTTTCAGCCCCTAGTTTCAAAGATATTGCAATTATCGAAAAACTTTCAACTCAAAAGTTCTTCGTCTTAATGGAGGTCCCTCATTTTGCTTAATGCATTTATTTTTCTACCTTTAGTATAAAGAAAGTTATAGCGAAATGAAAACTTCACTCCCAAATCACTTCCAATCTCTTTGATCTATTTACGGAATCATCAGAGATTTTCACATTTTAACAACATATTCCAAGGCAGTTAAGTTTAAAACAAAATAATTCAATTCAAAATTAAAACAAAATTATTCTGCTCATAAAATAGCATGGGCAAAGAGTTATGCGCGTATGATATATACATAGTGTATAAACTAATGAATGAAGTGTGGTTTTGAATCTCAGGGACCAAGATTGGCAAAGGCAAGAAGAAATTTTCTCGAAGTCTTGTCATCAGAACCATTGTAACGGGGAATATTTCTACAGGAATCAGCCTATGAAATAATCAGAGGTACCGTAAAGTGCAAATCAGAATTTAAAAAACACCAAACAAATAAATAGAATCTAAATCGGTAAAGACGCTTATACTGGGGGGGGGGGTGATAAGAAAAGAGCTGCGGGTACAGACAGACGGCTTTAAAAATTTAAAGATAATTACAAAAAGTAATACCAGAGAAGAAATATAATAACATATTGTCACGTAGAAATGAACTTGCAATAAGATGCAATTTCTAAACGGGTTCATTCAAGGGAGTATGTTCACATACATTTTAATTAGCATAAATAATAATTATATATATATTTTTTAAAAATAAATGTAATTGTTCTTAGATTTGAACTCTAGTCCTTGGATTGGTAGAACAGTGTTCTAACAGTTTGGCTATCGAGTCCTAACCTAGAATGTGTCAATATTAATAACGCATCGATTTTAAACCACTAAGAGAATGCAAATGATAGAAAAGGCTTTCTTAGTATTGATGAAATAACACTGTAAAATTTATTGGAAGGATGACAAATTTAACTATATATATTGAAAAGCAGGGCAGCCGAAAAAACCTATATGAAAAACTGAGTACCAACAATAAAAGCACATCGCATGTTACTGCATTTTTATCGTCATAGTTTACTGTTGATCTATTCCAAGACAAAACTGCTCAACTAGCAATCGAAGTTCATAGAAAACTGAAATTCAGAAATTTTCAAAAGAAAGCTGACAAACAGATTTCAACATCACATTTTCAGACAAGCAAAAAAAAAAAAAAAAAAAAAAAAAAAAGACAAGAAATCCGAACTAATTTAAGTACTGAACAGCTGTGATGGAGAAATGATTTATCCTGGGGAAAAAATGTAGCACCAAAGCCTGAAAGCCCATCAAAAAGAAATTCTCAAATAAAACACATCAAAACGTCCAAAAATATAAACTTCCAGAATCTGTCTATGAAATTTTTCAGTCCGCCACGCATACAGAGGCAAGAAACTTGCGAAACGACAAAATTATCCCCGGTAAAAATCCAGTCAGCTTTTTCAGACGTTTGATAAATTGGAGGAGCGATAAATCCAGTCGCGAATACCATAAGCCGTTTTGAGTGAGGCAGACGAGAAAAGACACAGAGACAAATCGCATAAACGTTCTAGCACGACCAGATGTTTCCAATGGAGCAGAAGTCGGATTCAATTCTTACCAGTAACTGAATTACGTGTGTTTTTGCATCGATAGAATTATTTTTTTCATTCAACATTTTAAGCAAGATGGATAGATTTAAATGACAGGTTGTTGAATTACCTTATGAAACAGAATTAACTATTAAATTGAATATTCTTAAACTGAAAAATGGATAGCATTATACGATCAAAATCAGGAAGCAGTAATTTATATCAAGGAATTTAAAATTTTGGATGCAAAAGAGATTTTTATGCGAACTTTCATGACGGTTCCCTTTAAATATAGAGAATACGTTATTACATACAGATTTATTATTTCCGTTTTGACATATTTTACTGAAACATTTTTTTTAAAAAAAGCCCCACAAATTAATCTAAAACATACAATACTCGTATGCAGATTGAGAAATTATGCGATTTTTCAAGAATATGCTACCAAAAAGTAGTATTTTCTCATTTATGATATTTTTTAAAGTCAATATGTTAAATTAGTCTAAAGTCGAGATAGAATTAAATTATTGAACAAACATTTTTTTATTTAATTTCAAAAAGAATAAAATCCAAATAAAAAGTACAGGTTTTCAGTATCAAATCCATTTCCCGGAATAAAACGAAGAAAAAATTTCATATTCTTTTGATCAGAAAGAATAATAAAATAATTCAAGTTAGGGAGCATTTAATATTTGGTTGAGTCTCCTCTGGATTCGATCACAGCAGTGACTCTGTTAGGTATGGAATCCAAAAAGGTTTTGCAGCATTTCTTTCTATATTTCACGGTGTCAAACATTAATTATTGTTTCTTGAAGTTGCTGTTTTGTTCTATGATGATTCTCAGTTATTTTCATTCCCATTATATTCCACAAATTCTCAATGGGGATTAAATCTGACCAGTTTCCTCTCCAGGTGAGAACATTAATACCAAATAATGCAACCTTATCTTATCCTTCATCAATTGTGAATAAATGCAACCTTGTCTTAAAATAATGAAGATTTTGATTCAGAGGTCATAACGGAAAAGAAATGAAATTTAAATTGATTGTAAAGTTTATTTTACCTTTTCGATTTATGGAAGGGGGCAAATCTTGCTGAAATATTTTTTTCTGCTTTAGCAATATACCAAAAGCACTAAGAAACAATTGATCCTTCGGCACAACTACTTGTTACCATGCACCGACATACTTGCTACCACCGGTTTTGCACTAGTTCCCTGCACAAAATAAAGAAGTCCAGTTGACTGATATGATATGCACTCCCACTCTATTACTTTTTCTGAGTGCTTTGATGTACGAACCAGGCATTCTGGCCTCATGCTCTTCTTTTCTATACGCCAAAATGTAATCGCTCTTGGATTTGAGCTCTAGTCCTTGGCTTGGTAGAACAGTGTTCTATCGAGTCCTAACCTAAAATCTATCAATATTAATAACGCATCGATTTTAAACCACTAAGAGGATGTAAATGACAGAAAAGGCTTTCTTAGTATTAATGAAATAATAGTGTAAAATTTATTGGAAGAATGACAAATTCAACGTACCTCACTATATCGGAAGGCACGGCAACTGAAAACCCTATATGAAAAACTGAGTCCCAACAATAAAAGTACATCGTATATGACTGCATTTTTATCGTCATAGTTTGCAGATAAAACTATGTTTATCCTGGTCAACGTGGTCAGGCTTGTCAGACGTTAAAAAAAAGTGAATTTCGTCGCTGAATACGACGTGCCCATTCCGAAATGTTTTAATTGATGTGCACCTTAGCCAATTTCAATTTTTTTTTCCGCACTGCTTTCGTCAATACTGCTATTTTCTTTGGTATTTGTGTCTTGTAACCAGCTTCATAGAGCCTTCTGCAAACTGTTTAGGGTCTGTCACTGAGAGACGTGGACTCATTCCATTCTCTTGCAAGTGTAGCAGAACTTCCTAATCAAATTTTACTGCATAATCGTGACAGTGTAGCAACCACGCGTTAAGAAAATAGCCTTGGACGACCACTTCTAGGCTTTTTATCTACGGTTTCTTTGGTTATGAGTCTCTTTATCAGGCGTAAATCAGTTGTCTCACTGCATTCGCACCGATGAGCAATCCTCACGTTTGAAATTTTTTCTTGGTGCATTAAAATAACAACCTGGTATTTCTCACGAGTTAATTCACACATTTTAAACAGAAATGAAATTTTTACATTGAAAGGAAAATAACAGCGAATGCACTTTGACAACATTACAAACGAAATGAAATCCTTCGGAATCGGAGAGATTTTATCATAAATTACCAGGATGGCACAATTATTGAAAACAATTGTTTCACAACTGATAAAGCAATAGCTTGAAACTTTTTCACCACATTTATACTAGAAAATATTATTATAAATGAAAAAATATATATATATATTGTTTCTAGGCAACTTATTCTTGAGAAAACGTGAACTTTCTCCAACTTGCAATACTTTTGACCTTTTGAGTATATATGACTAAACTGCCTTGAAATTTCGTTTAAAACAATAAAAAAAAATCAGAAAATAAATTTCTTTCAAAAAAATTTATTTGAATTTTCCTTAAAAAAAACTAAAACCGAAAGAAAAAAACCTGTAAAGAGTTATTTTAACACACCCTTTTTTTAATAAATATACATTTAAATAATAAGCATATTTTAACAAAAATTCCATAAAATCTCTATAAAATACTAAAATTAAGATATCTGAAAATAAATTCCTTAAAAATATTTTTTTATCTTACTTCCCCTTTATATAGTTTTAAAAAAAACCTGTGAAGTCATTTTAAAAAACCTCTTTAATTAGTATACATTTAAAAAAATTTTAAATGATGTAAAATATTAAATGAAATAGAGATTGCTTTCTATTTCCTAGCATTACATAATCTAAATTATATTTGTAAATGGAATCTCACTAAAAATCATTTAAAAACAATACAATTCTTAAGAAAATAAATTTTTTTAAACTAATTTTTTTGAATGACAAATTGATTTTGATGTGCAAACTGAACTGTGACATTTACTGCATTTTCAACTAAACAGATTCCGATTATCTATTGTATTAACAGCATTCATAAACAAAACTATAAAATAAAATAAAGATAAACATAAAGAAAGAATATTTTAAACTTTCTAGATTAATGAAGGGAATAAAAAAAAAATACTACTCATATTTTCAAACTTTTGAACGAAGCGAAAAAAATATTAACATATCCCCATTGCAAAAGACGAAAAACAATGTACGCCTTTTCTTTCCATAACGTGGGCCAGAAAAGTTCTATTAAAAATTTTCGCGCTCATCATTAAAAAGCGTCAAAATTCATGAAAAAGCTAAAAGCGAAGAAAAGTTCAAAGATTAAGAAAAGAAAATACGAGGCACGAAAAAGGGATTGAAACAAAGATAATGACCGACGTAATGAAGGCTTTCAGACTAGCAAACGATTTTTTTTTCTTCCCTCCCTCCATTCTCTCCTCCTCCTCATTCAAATGCCATCACAGGGACGAATGAAGAAAAGTAAATGAACGCTGGCATTCTAAACACAAAATATTTTAAAGGAAGTTAAAAGAAGAAGAAAAATACAAGAAGAGACACTGCTTTTTATTTAATTACGGAAGGAACGGCATTAAGAAATCCCTCTCGAGAAAAAATAATCAGTAAAATATAAAAAAAAGAAAAAAAGTATATTTTTAGATGGCAAAAAATCATGAGCAAACAACTTCAATATGTAAACCCATTTTGAAGGGTTTATTTATTGAATTTCGTCATTAAAAGTCTAGCTTATAAAAAAGTTTATGCCATAAAGTAAAATCATTATTTTAGAAATATTTTTGATTACATTCAATCCATCTGCTTACAATACAATGCAATTAGAAGTAAAATTTGTTTAGACATTTAAAATTCTTTTAAATGGTTCATTATGGATTCAGGATTTTTTTTTAAAGAAAAATAAATTAATACAGATGTCATGAAGAATTACATTAAATACTAGAAATTAAATTTTTAAAAAATGAAATCAGCAGGAAATATAAAGAGTTTTATGCATTTAAATTAAATTTCGAGGACTTATTTTTGTATATAAAATTTTAAGCATTTTACAATGGGATTCTGAATTGCAACAAAATCTTATTTCAACTTTTATCAGTGAAGAATTCGAAACTTTTAAACTAAACAAAACTAAACTTTTCGGAAACTACTTACAATACAGAAAGACCAATTTCCTGTCGATGATTTCGTTCAGCATGGTGGCGATAACAATTCAATGTAAAACTATTTTGCTAACTGTCATGTCACTAGTCAGACCCTTTTTTGAATTATTACCAACACGCATAGTTATATAAACCAGAATGGTTTAAATGAAGAAATTTATATAAATTTTAGGGCATTGATTATCAATGTCTATTATTTATGGAAATCAATGAGATTGAAAATATGGAGATTCATCTAAATACTGAAGCTAAATTTTCACAGGATAAGTTATCCAACAACAGCTCTCAAAAATCCCTTTGTACCCTCCACAATCAAACAGGTTTGAAACACAAAGTTAAATTTTCAGAGAATAAAATTATCAACAACTTTTTTTTAAAGTTGTACAAAATTAAGAATTTTTTTCGGAATTAAGGAGGTCTAAAATAATAGAGATTCTTCTGAATCTATAGAGGTTTAAAATATGAAAATTCGTTTAAAACTTGGCTTAAATTTCGCAGGGATGGGTTATTATTGTCAAACTAATTCTAACTATCCACCCTCCCTTCCCCGGAATCAAAATATTTATTACTATTTTCTGGAATTGAAAATGCCGAAATTCATCCATAACTCAGGACAAAAATTGTTAGGAAAATTGTATTTGAGGATTGCAAAGTTTCTCGTTCAGTTATTCAAATGTAAGGGAAAAAAAGATAAATAAATAAATAAAACACTATGCATTTACAGTACTTTAGAAATAATATGACCTTCAATAACGGAGTGATACAGATCAATAAAAATCATAATATTTTTCGCCCTTTTTTCCATAAAATTTCATTATCACATTCAAGATGAGGAATGTACAGAAAAAGGTGAATAAAATAATTTTATATAATACATATTTAACTATAAATATGAAAAATTACAAACAACATAACACATTTTAACTCATTCCATCGATTAACCATACATAAAAAAACATGACAATAGCTACTGAAAGCAAGTATTATATTTTTATAAAAATAATACGTTTGCATAGTCATTACGATTGAGTAAAACTCTAGTACAACAAAGAGATCAAACAATAGCTTATGTTAAAAATAAAACGAAGGATCCTAGTATCTATAACAGTTTTTGACTAGAAAGGGTATTACTCTTTGAAGACAAATAGATAAAAAGTTAAATAAAAAATAAAAATCCATTGGTTAGGGTCGCCATGACGACAAAACAAGAACTACAAACATTGTTAAAAGAAAAGACGACTGTACTTTTTTTATCGTCCAAAATTTATTCATATCTCAAGAGAGGAAGTCTTAAAATAAATAAAAAATGTTGGTCGCATTATTATCCGTTTCAAAATTTTATTCCCAGAAAAAAAAAACTTTATTTCCCACTTCTGATATTAATATTAAATGATTTTTCATTCATTCTTCAAATTTTGATAGATATAAATACTTCAACGTCACAAATAGAATCGAAAATGCATTAGTAAAAAATATTTCAACGTTTCTCAATGTTGAATGAAAACGTTCAGCGTTGAAAGATAAAGACACAGATAACGGTTGGGTAATCCTTTACAGTAAATGTTTCATCCATTTATTTTAACTGAATACAAATGCAGTTTTCAGAAAATTTAAGTATTTAAAATTTTAATATATACGAAAAGCACTGGTTGTTACAAATCTCAGAAAATATGTTAAAAAATTTACAATTTGTTAAATTTAAAAAAATACATTTCTGCCAATAGTTTTCTAAGTTTAATATACTTTCCATATGAAAACATTTAGCAGTAAATTAATGAAAACATTTTTAGGGTTTCCAACTTAAAGATGGAAAATTTTAAAATCTTACATGAATCTTTTTTTTAAATAAAAAAAAATTAAATGGTCATAAAATTATGTACCAAAAATAATCATACAATTTTAAAAATAGGAAAAGAAAAAGAACTTCTGAAAATAATTTTAGACGTATTGAAAATCCAGTTGGATAAATATGTCTCTACTATCACTTGCTATTAAAGCAACGTACAATAATAAACTGCTACAACTATATATTTAAACAGCATAAATCATATAATAGTACAGTCAGAAATATCGAATTTATTTGGAGAAATTGCAATGAAACGAAGACTTAAGAAAAAAAATTCAGAAGCCTGTGATAATATTTGAAAATTAAAATCCCAACTCTAGATGTAATCGATTCAGTCTTCATTTAATTTCAATTATTTATCTATTTATTTTCTGAATTTCTTCAAAATTTTTATAATTCGAATTACTTATTTTAGAGTTATTTTATTAAAGTGTATGCCTTTGATTAAAGAAAACCTTAATGTCATCACCGAAGCATTGAATATAAGTAAAAGGAAAAATCTCAATAGGACTTAAAAAACAAACAAACAATGTTTTTGTAAAGTAAAATTGTGTTAGCCATTTGATAATATAAAAAACAGAAAATAGAAAAAAAATTGGGAAAAAATCTTAACTTATGAAAATTTAAAACAAGTAATTATTTTATATACGTTAACACATGGCGTAAGTACAATTTTCTAACAACAATATTCACCTTAAACCATCTTATACTATTGTCTCTAGCAAGCTTTTAAATAAAAAATAAATTTGTGCTATCGTCCAAAAATTTAAAACATTTTAAAAGTACAAATTAAAGCTATAAATTAATATAGTTGCATGTGGAATTAATACTTATAAGTCCCATCATTAAATAAAAGTTAAGAACTTTAGTTTGTAAAACTATTCAAACACGAATTACTGTGAGTCAAACATAATTTGAATTTGAATGTTTAAGAATAACATTATCAGTTAACAAAAATATCTTCTAATAAAAGCCAGACCCAAAATTAATTCAAATTAAATCAAAAGTCCGGAAAACAATCCCAAGATAGATTAAATAAATAATCAGACAATGCTTCGCCTAAATCACGAGTACGTAAAACAATGCATGTATTTTTTCAAAGCATTCGTCAAACTCTATCAACATCCAGAACAATACATGATGGTCTCAACAGAGAGCTCCAAGAATCCTTCTCAATTATAATACAAACGAAAAAGTGGAATGAGATACAAAGTTACTGCAGACGATCTGTCGTTAATAGAATATTCATCACACACAGAAGCCAGCTGAATCTGAATAGAAAACAAATCAATAGAGACGAAGTCCCACTCAGCCATCCATCTGCGATCGCGTTTTAATTCAGAACTTCAAAACAAACAAAGCCGGCAAATGGCATCAAGTAACCAAATAAATAAAAAGATAATCGAGGAGAAATATTACAACAGTGTCTGCCGGAGCTGAAAAGATAAACAAAATAAAATAGCATTTCTGCCAGTTCATCAATGTTGGAAATCTCCCAGGACAAAATGTTATTCAGAACTTGTATTAAATCATTCTCGCGATTGTTCGAATGATTCCAGCTTATAACTATTCAAAACAAGTAAAAATATATGAAATTTTCACTATCTTTTCCGATAGAGGAGGATAAGAATTTCATGTTGAATAAATTTATTAGGAATTCCAGCGAGATGTCGAACAGAAATATTTATATATTTTTATTCAATTCCAAACAAAATACGAGGGATATTTTTCATAAAAATATCAACTTATTAAAATATTCAAAATGTTATAAGTTTAAAGGATTCGCGGATGTTCTAAATAAAAATTGCTACATAAAGAATCAAAAACATATCAAATTAAATTTTCATCATTCAGGAAAACATTTTTTCCGTTAAAATACAATGCATGCTGCATAAAATTTATATAAAATGACTTTTTAGAATTTATTTTGCTAAAAATTCGCAGAACTGCAGTCTAACATAGTTAGTGTCCTGGTAAAGAAGAGTTTTGCAAAAAACCTGAACAGAAACTAAAGGGATGTCAAATCAATAACGAACGGTGTTTACGATGACAAAAATGAAGGACCTAAAATATTCGAAAGTCCTTATGATAGTAACATTAGGAGTCAACTTCTGGTGCTTATAATTTTCCCTGCCGCCCAGCCATAGGAGCTATAAAAAGGCACAGTTAAAGTTATCAAATGAGTAGAGCTTAAGTGAGTAGTTGAGTGAATTCTTTGCGCGCTGGTTAAAGGGGAGTTATCTCTGAACGCTTTTTGTAATTGCGGATGTTAAGTAATTATTTGTTGCTTGAATAATTTATATTTCTGTAAGTGCATATATGCTTCATCTGTTTTGTACATTATAATCTGCGTTTTCAAGTTGAATAATATGTCTTTAACCATTATTGAGCCCATTGAATGTTCCACTACACAACCACTAACAGGATTTTTCCATCACTATATTATTCCATCATACTCTTCAAAAAAATCTTCCATTATGATAAAATCTAAAATACAATATTCTAGCAAATAGTACATAATAATGCATAATACCTAATGTTAAAATTTATTTAATGCGTCGAATGAGCCTATGTCATTAGAAACTCTTTTCAGGGCTAAATTGCGAAAAATTAAGTCAAACATTCTGCATTCATTCAGAAAGTTCATGTAAATTCTTTATGAAAAAATTGCACACCTAAAACAAGTTAATATACCCTAAGTGGCACATTCAACATAATTAGAGGAACAATTTAAGAGTAAGTGACTTCTGTATTGTATGCAACACTCGTAGATGACAACGAAAAACAAAATCTACCAGCCAAGTGGAGAATTTTTAGTGAAGAACATTAGCAGTGTTACTAAGCTGAGAGATGGACATTATTTTATTTAAACTTTAAACCAACTTTTTTATTTTTAATACAAATTAATATACAACACTACTTCATAATTAGGTTCCCGCTTTTAACCATTTTACAACCATTTACAAAAAATTCGGATTTTTTAGATTTCTTAAATATTTTTATCCTTTTTATTAGTTTCTGTTACTTTTCTTCAGTCTATACCACTATTTTTATGCTGGGTTGATACACTTACAAGAGGAAAAATTCAAAAGATATTACAAAGCTCTGTTTAAAAAAATTAAAGAACTATAAAATTATATATTTTAAATATAAAAATACAAAAGATAAATTTAAGAAAATATCTTTACCATTAAATGGGAAACTACTTAGGCGCATTAATATAAAAATGGGGAAACATTTTTAAGCAAAAAATTTGAAATATGAAAACATTATTTTTTTTAATCAAAACTTTGAAAGATAAAACATTCATTTGAGCCAAAACTTTGAAAAATGGAAACATTTATTTTTTAAAGCAAAAACTTTGAGATATAAATCATTTATTTAAGCTAATACTTTGAAAATTGGAAATATTTATTTTTTTAAAGTCGAAACTTTGAAATATGAAAACATTTATTTTTAAGCCAAAACTTTGAAATATAAAAACATCTCTTTTTAAGCCAAAACTTTCAAGTATGGAAACAATTATTTAAAGCCAAATCTTATTATTCGAGATCAAAATGTAAGCATTCCTACCGTCCGTCAACTAACACGCAGACAGTATTATGTGTTAATTTCATACAAATAAACAGCACAAACACGTGCAGACTCTAAAAACAAATCAGAGTAAAAAAGTGGTTTCCCTTTCTCCCCACATCTCCCACTCCTAAAAAAACAATGGATGCGAATTTCGAAGTATTTTCAAGGACCTAGCGAAAAATCGAGATTTTTCTGGGGATTCGTGCAGAACATCCAAAAATAATTGCAATTTTCAAGAATTTTCAAAACTTGTGGGAGCCCTTGCAAAGTGTGAAGGTGAAATAATACTAAAACAGCGCATATGATAGCACTTCTTATCTTTAATATCCTTGGTAAGCCAAAAATTCCGAATAAGAAAAACTATATGACACATTCCAAGCAATCCCTCCAATCAGCTGGTAATGATCAAAAAGATGTACTTACTTCAAAAGTGGTGCTGACTATCTTCTCCACAGAGGAGAAGTAGTTGTTCCAGAGGACCTGCGTCTGCTGACGGTAGGAATGCACCTTCGTGGGCGGAATGGATCGGATCATTTCAGGGACCTGCGGAAAGAAAGATGGTCAAATAGAGAAGTTATTTCTTACTAAACACAAGAGAGTGTTGTATTTCCCAACATTCATAGACAAAGAAATAAATAGTATAAGAAAGAATTGTCTTATTTGGAGTGTAGACAAGACTGGGCTTTAATGTCACCTCATTTCTATAAACCCTTTGCATTTAGAAAGATAATTCAATGCATTATTATTCACTTAATACATGGGCCTGTTTAGTACACCAAAAAATAAATACATGCAATTGTTTCAAGTTGAATTTCACTGAAAAATGAATATACATACTTTTAAAATTCTGTAAGTACATAGTGTACCCACATGGTATGAAGTCTAATATTTACACATTCGGATAGAACACGTTAAGATGAGTATTTTGAATAGAATGTGGATTATTCAACTATGACACTACAATCGGGGAAACTCACATGTTGAATATCAAAATACTCATCTTAATGTGTCCGATTCGAATCTATAAACATTACATGCTGCATACCTTGTGGGATACCATGTATGCACTGTCTTTCTTGAATGATAACTGAAAGAAAGCATTAGAAAAGGAAAGGTTAAATAATTCGATCACACACCAGTTAGAAATTCATCTTAGAATTTGAGCAATTTTAATAATTCAGTTGTTATTTTGAATATGATTTTCCTGCCTTATAGATTTATGAAATATGTACTATTCAATGTACTATTTAAAGTTTATGTGTTTAGTATTCAATCTCATTCCATGGCCATTATTTTTAAGTAAACTATTAGGTTGGTGCGTATGAAATGTCGGATTCTTAAGTGATTGTATAAAACTGCATATCTTTCTTCAAAAGCTGTTTATTCAATCAAAGTATGCTCCATTCGCTTCAATACACTTCTCCCAACGAGATTTTAAAGCGTAGATGCCTGTCTTAAAAAAATTTTGGTCTTTAGAATTAATAAACTCTGATATCGAGTTTTTTAGACTGTCTTCATTTTCATAGTGTTTGCCCCTTAAAAACAGCTCTAAATGCTTGAAAAAATGAAAATCGGTCGGCGAGAGATCCGGTGTATATGGTGGATGCTGCAAAACTTCATATTCCAGTTCGTTCCAGCTTATTTCGCTCTGTCAGTGCGTGCGGTACCCACTTGTCCATCTTCTTAACCTTGCCAATCTCAGAAAGGTGTCTCAATATCGTTGTATGGTCAACTTTCATCCTGATAGCAAGTTCCCTCGTGGATACGGCTGGATCCGCTTCCACTAGAGCCTTCAGGTCATCATTCTTCACAGACGTTTTGGGTCTTCCGCGCGGCTCATTTTGCAGTGAAAAATCGCCAGTCCGAAATTTTTCGAACCAACGCTGCACTTTCCGATCGTTAACCGTATTCTCCCCAAACGCTTGGTTTATGTTGCGTGCAGCTTTTGCAGCTCTATTACCAAGTTTGTACTCATATAAGAAAATGACGCGAATGTCGGCAGAATTCATATCGGCAATAAACTCAAAAGAAATAACAAAAGGGAAGACCTTCGAGAAAACCTATTTTGCTGAAATGAGTCTCTGGCAATGGACAATACGACTATGAATGAGGTTATGCCAAAGACAAAAGTATAACGAAAACAGGGAGACAAACGTCCGCATGTAAAGAGAATCCGACATTTCATACGCACCAACCTAATACATATGCTTCGAGAATATAACGTATAATGTATGTAATAATTTATAAACAATCTATAACAAATAATTTTCAATATTTGAACTTTGACTTCAACTAAATTGCAGGGACTTTGATTTTCCACAATATCAGCAAATTACTTTCAAAAATTATATAAATTCAAAACACTTTTTCGCGCTCTTCTTTTTACCTTTTCATCATAGCTTTAACAAAAAATTAGCTCGATAATAGATTTTCAAAAAATTAGATTAATTCCTTAAATGATGAAGAATAAAAACTATTGAGGAACTCTGCGATTATTTCTTTAAAAAAAAATTTCGCAAATATATTATAGAGGAAGTTACATTTACCTTAACTGGAATAATTTTCTTGTACATCAAAACTGTACAGTACGGAACTCAAAAATGAGATTCCTCGAATTATTTTTATAAGAAAGCATTACGTAGATACAGCTAGTAAGCACTTCTATATGTATTTAAACGAATTTTGAATAGTTTAAATTTGCCCTTTTAAGCGTTTTACAGTAAATAAAATATATATTATTACATATTCAGCTATCCCCCCCTTCTGAAGCTGCATATTCAGAAAAAAAAATGTTTTTGGCTAAAATTTTCTAAAACTATTTTTATTAAAATGGTACAATGATAAAAATGGATGAATCCTTTTTATTTTTTCTTTGCGTAAATATAAAAAAATGTCCGGTTTGGAACAAAAAAAAAAAAAAAAAGAAAAAAAGAAAAAAAAAAACAATTTCCATAAGTTTTAACTGTGTAAAGCTAATAGAAAATAAAAAATACCCCCATTTATGATAAATTTTATATTGTTTAACTTCGTTACAGAAAATAAAAAAATCATGTACACTATAAAATACGATACATACACTTTTTAAATACACAAAACATAAATGTAAAATATAATCCTCAAATTAGAAAAACTATTTGATTTATTTTTATTATTCAAAGATAAATAATTACACTAATGGGAAAAAGTTGGGAAATCTATAATTTGCATATTTCACTTTGTTTGATATGCACATGGCGCGTAGGAAGATTGTTACCCCTGCAATGCCTAGACAAAATAAATGTGTTTCCATTTTATAATAGAGAGGGCGCTTATTCGATAGACTGAAATCCCCTCTACCTCTCTTCCCAAAAAAGAATACATTCTAAAGAACAGTTATTGTTTCTAGATAATCCAAACTCTCCTGCCCACTTTGAATAAAAGTACGGAAGTTCTTTATAGCTAAAAAAATATCGTGACTTTCGACGGAAATTCGTGTCACTTTCGTGACCAGTTCACACCCTGTAATAGACTATGTTCACGTTTTCTTAACACTTCGGTAATTATCCATTCCTCAACTTTGATGTAGAAAGTTAGTTGCAAACTAGAATCAGCACGGAAAGCCATTTCCAGAATTGGAACTATGTGATAGAACTTGAGGAATATTGGATAGATGGAATTCAAATAGTGCAACTGTATACAATACTATTCGGCTTTGGCAACCAGCTAGTTCACTGGGATTATAGATCATATTTAATTTCAGTTAAATCGCTGAAGGTATCCAACTACGTTAAAAACTATGTTCATAGACTACATTGGAAAATCATTATTATATCTTTTAGACTTTCCTTTTTTTAAAACAATTTATCTTTTCTAGGTAAATGAAGGCCTGACTTCTCATCCGAGGGAATTATAAAAAAATCATATTTGGCATTATTAAAATGTGTTTTTAGCTTTAATTTTCTACAAAATTTTAATTTTCATAATAATTCTCCACTGTTAGCATGATATCTCAAAAACTATTAAGGGCATTTCCATAAAAATTACAGTGTGTGCTCTAAATAATAGGGGCAATGAAATAAACCAAAAGTTTTATTGTTAGCGAAATACTTATTCATTTAGAGGTGTTTTTTGAAAAATTGTTGCAAATTTATGGGGAAAAATTGCATTTATTCGTGTATTTTTACTCATAACTTCTTTGAATCTCAACATTTTTCTTTGATTTTGGTTCATTGCATTCTATAACTTGTGTAGAAAGAAAAATAGGATGGTTGCATTATAATTTTGGGAATAATGTTAACCATTTTGGTTAACTTTCACTAAAATATACTACCAATTTTCCCGTTTCTCAAAATATATTATATTTTAAAACAATGTTGTTGTATTTATAATGTTTATAATTAATGTTGGTTTTTAAAACCAAAAATGGTTTTTAAAATATACAATTTTTCAAAAAAAACTTCTTTCGTACGTAGGCGGATACCTTACACGCAATACATGTTCATAACTTTGTCGAGTGACTGGACATCATGCCGGTTTTATACTTGGAAAGTTAAAAGACGGCAAATGGGAAGCGCATTCATAGAAAGACACTGATTTAGGTCACAATTTCATAAGACAATTTCATTCCATGCTTTGCTATAAACTGCCATTTTGGCATCAATGAAAACTTCTTTCTCACTGCGTATCGTATAAAATAATGGACATTTGCACAAAGCAGTATGGTAAAATAATGTCAACGTACTTAAATTTGGGAAACTAAAGAAAAAATGACAATTAAAATTTAAAAAAAGTTTACAACCTCGCAGTGGAAAGAGCAAACAATGTCAGAATTAATTTATAATAAGCAATTCATTTTTTTTTCAAGCCAAAAAAAAATTCTACAAACGTTTGCGCAGTAAGAGAAAAATACAATAAGCAACATAGTAATATAATTGGGAAAATCACTTATTACCGACCAAATAGTATTTTCTGGCCGTTTTAAGCATGCCCTGCCTACTGGCCATTTTATAATTGGCTAAGTGTAAACCCGGCATTAAGGCTGTGTTCGTTTAATTACTGCATATAAATTCATTGTACACCAAAAACTTTCCAATGGAGAGTAGTCCAATGAGGTCATTAAACTATTCAAAACGTAAACTTTGGTTCCCTTAATTTTTTAAATGTTGCTGTGTAATATCATTTATTTTTTTAGTCGTCTGAAAAACTATACAGGTATTAATTTATATTGGTGCTTCGATTTTCAAAATCTGGCGATTAAACATTTGACGAAACAAGAAAAGTGATTAGCATTTTAGTGTTGTAATGTTGTTGTTGAAAATTCAGCAAAAAGTTCAGACTGTCAAACTTCAAGAAAACACAGCAGGATTATTAAAATGATATGATTAAAAAAGGGTTTTATATCAAATATTCTAGCCTGTAACGCGCCAACAAATGCACACACGCATACATTCAGCTTTATTATTAGCATAGATTAAAGGAAGCAGACTTAATGAAGTAGAATGACTAATTAGAAATAGCAGACAAACAAATCATAAGTATTGATTATAATCTTATCTGAAACACGCAAATAGAAGTCTTCATTGTGATCAAAGTGCAAATGGATAAATAATTTTTCACACTTAAAATTCAAATTCATTCATTAAATTAAATTCACATATGAAATTTCACAAACATTTTTCGATTTTGATAGTTCATGCAAGAAAATAAACTAAGCAATCTATTTTAAAACCATGCATTAGAACTATTAAAACATTCTACTCAAATTCAGTCAATTCACATTCATTAGCTTTTAAAAGAATATTCAACAACTGAAGGAAACAATTTTTCAAGATGAAATGCAAATGATTAAATGAGAATTAGTTAAAAAATAAAGGCAAACTTTTAACGAAGTTAGTTCAATATTATTCGAAGCGATGCACGTTCCATAATTACTCCTAAAAAAAATACAGAAAATGAATTAAAACGGATTCATATATTTTACAAATCAGTGCATCTTTTTGATACAGAATAACATAAAAAATTCCAATGTCGCAATAAAGACATATAATTACTGTTTGGATTAAAGAATTAAAGACAAATGGATTAGATGAAATTCGTCATATGTATTTTTAATTTTTTAAGTGCACATTTTTGTAAAGTAATACTCGGTGGATCATTATATTTAAACATTAAAGTCAAAGCAATCTGATTCGTCATCTTCATTTGACTGCAACATACTTGTGTTAACACATTCTTTACGACTCCTTAAAAAAATTAACTTATTTGTTTCAACTTCTTTATGCATCACGACACGATCTTTTTCCCTTACAGGATATTTACCCGCTTTCCCCTCGTCTTAGTTCTCCTTATACACAAGAGCAATTTCCACTTATTTAAGAAACCCAAATTGTTTTGTAAAAAATCCGCACCATAATACAAGAATTCTTCTCTGTTTTCTAAATGATGCTCAAAAATAACTTGTCCCGTCATTAAAAACGGTCTTTACTTCAATATCTAACTTTTTTGACATTCTTTATCATGCTCTCTTTACAGCAGTATGTCAGAAACGAAATTTACACACTCAACCCCTAAAGAAATTCAATATATTTCTCAACAGAAAAAACATGGAAGTAAAAAAAAAAATTTTTTTTGAACTTAGTTTGAGTAGATATAGTAGTATGATAGAAATTGTATCATAAAAGATATTGTTTTTTACAATAAAAATATATGCAATCGATTTTAAAGGAGTTTAGTAACTATAGAATTTATTATTTTTCAACATACACCATCAAACAGTTGATAAAAAATTCATTAATATTACAATTAGATATCACTGTAACTGCAAACAAAAGAATCTATTACACTCATTCAAAGACTTTTTAAAACTCGTCAATAAATAAATTGATTTTTATCAGATGTTATTAATATTTGTTTTATAAAATCATCAAAAGAGCCGAAAAATATTAAAAAATACACAGCTCAGTTTCTTATTTTTTCTCTGAAAAGGGAGTAGTTACATTATTTTTTCCCTTAATCGGTATCATATCATACGTTGAGGTCTTAGTTAGAGTTTGAAAAATAAATAGACACATAACTGAAATGAATGAAAATGAAATTAATGTCATCGAAAAATTAGAAATTTTAATTTTAAAATATAAAAATATTTCTAATAACATAATTTGATCTTAATACACATGGAAGAGATGTAAAATATTACTGAAATTAATAGAGTATTTACTTATGAACTTTAAGAAAATCGGCAATATTTGCCAGACTTTAGGGTTAAATAAAATGATCAAAAAGTTTGGTCGAATCTGGCTCAATCGTTTAGGAACATGTACTTATAAATAACCACAATGATTTATTTAAAAATATTTATAAAATTAATACCACTAAAAATCAATAAAATATAATTACTTAAAATAAATCAGTAATAATATGTTGTTTTTTTTTTATTCTGGTCTTTAAAAATTATTAATAGCCCTTAAAACATAAAAGGAAGAATCAAAAAAAGGAAGGGGGGAGATACATTTTCTGCTGTGCAAGTATTTACGTAGGAGTACTTGTAGATGTTCTTCCTATCCAACTGCCCTACTACTACGGTACGAAATATTAAAAAAATAACAGCAAAAAAAAGGTAAGGAAATAAATATCTTTGAAAATGAATTTTCTAAATGAATAAATGTTATTAACCATGAGTGAAATTTTTTGCATATAAAAATTAAATTATTTGATTTCCTTAAAAAAATTCTTCTATGAAAATAAGAGCAATGATGTCATAGTTCAATGTCAACCTTTTAAAACGCATCTGCAGTGAATGAAGCAAACGTAATAATAAAGCCATACTAATAAAAGCAGGTCAACCTTTTGAAAACGCACTGGCTTTCATAAAAGTATACATAATAATCATACAGTACTGGTAAAAGCAAGTAAAAAAAACATATACGATTAAAAGATGATGAATATTGCCTACACGATTTTGAGCTTCAATTATTTATTGCCTTCTATTATTCAAAACTTCCTAACGAAAACAAGATCATGTTCTCACATGATAATTAAGAAAATTAAATATTATAATTAAAGTTCCATTGAATTGGTAGATTTAAATTACTTGATAAATAAATTTATATAAAAAATCGAATTAATAGCAAATAAAAAACAGTACTAGAGTTTGTATTTTTATTTCAAAAATAAATAGCTGTTTAAAATCGTTTTTTGCTAAAAAAATTCATTCAGTTCTCCAATTTCGATATTCGTACAAATATAAGAACTTAAAAACGTAACAAACTATTAGATTAATTTTAGTATATGCTTTTTAAACCAGACTCATAGGCATGAATCTTAACTGTTGATTAAATTCGCTGAAACATACGCTTTCTCTGTTCGTATATTCATATTTACATGGACACGACAGCTACAAAACACAAAGAATTGGATAATCGGAATTCAGAATGTGGTTTGATAAAATATTTTACTACTGTAGTTCTTAATAAAATCTTGCATTAAATAGATCAATAAGAAAAAGAAAATTGAATAAATATATTCACTACAAGTTCCCTTCTATAAAAAAAATAGCCATTAGGAATATTAGCAAAAATATGATTAAGCTTATGATTATGTATAATTATCGGTGATTATTCAAAATCATCATTAATGAATAATCACTATTGGTGAATGCGGTTAATCCAGTGATTTTGTATAAAAGATTACTCATAATCACCAATAGGTGTAATTATTCGTAATCATCAATAAATATAGTGGTTATTTTGAATAATCACCGATAATTATACAAAATTAAATGTCGTCAGTAGTGATTATTCATAATCATTTCAAAAAACACCAAACACTAGCTAAATTTTGATTATGAAATTATGCGAGATTTGTTAATTAATTTTTAAAAATTAAAAAGCTTAAACTTAAAAACCTAATGTATTTGTAATAACTTTTAATTTAGAAAAGCTAAAAGAGACATTTTATAGTTATGAAGATCATCGGTGTTAAATTTCATGAAGATTTGACATAAACACAGTTTGTCTAAAAATACCTACAAGCAAATATTCATCTTTACATAGAAAGAAATATTATGGAAGTAACACAAAATATATAATGCTGTATTTCTTTTGAAAGTATGCGAGAAATATGAAGGAAGAAAATTTCCTCTCGTACTTTTATTTATTTATTTTGCATTTTCCCACTATCGGCTATGTTTATGAAAATGACGGAAATTCATCATTCTTTATATATTCTAAACTACAAAACCATTTTTCAGCCGTGCGAAAAAAAAAAAAAAACCTTTCGACAAAACTCCATCCAATTTCTGTTCATTGTCTCCATAAATGGGGGGAAAAGTAGCACAAAGAATGTACGATGAACGACACAAAAAAAAGAGACTATTTCTGGAAAAACCCATTCCAAAGAGCAGACAAACTTCACACAAGCATCGCCAATCTTTACCCTATTCAAAATCCTGAGTGACAGTCGGTCATGCATAACTATGCGCTAAAATAACGGGGGAATCCATCTTTCAATGAAAATCCTACTCGAAACACCGCATTTGCTTCAACAGAAAAAAGGAGCCAAAAAAAGAAAAAGGGAAAGAAAAAAAATCGCCATCGTTCACACAAAAGCATCTTTCTCATTTAAAACTGGCGATATTTTTCTTGCCTCGCTTTATTTTTAAATAACACGTTAACACACGGGAGCCATGGTTGGCATCCTTCCAATTCTTCGCCAACGTGTACCAGGGAGGAGGATTGACGCGTGTTTTTCCCCTAAGGGGTAATCTAGAAGGGAGGGAGGGGGGCTCCAATTAGGTAATCGATAGACGACTGCAGGCAATTCCCGGCGATCTTTATGAGAAGTACAGAGGAATGAGAACGAAGGATTTCTCTCCGGAAAATCGGATGGGATGGAGATTTTTTTTTCTCGCCTCTCTTACGGAGAGTGGCGTGAATAAATATTAATTAACCATGTCAATGTCAATTCTGAAGTGTTGAAGCTGGCATTAAAATGGATGTCGTTACAAACGGGTCCTGGTATTTCGCCAAGGATTTGGGAAGAGACGGAAGAGCTTCAGAAATGACAGGTGCTAGCGCTTATGCTTATGCTTATGAGGTACTGGCGTTGTACTATGCCCCGTTATTTTTCCATTTTGTACGCGATGGTATAAAGACCTGCTGCTAGAACATTAATATTTAATTACCCTGTCGTAACTTATCCATGCAAAGTTATGCCAAGAAATTTCTTTAATTCTCCTATCTATTATTACAAATGATCGCTAAAGTGCACACACTTAAAAGTCAGTCGGCATTTTTTGTTCTAGCTCTTATTCTTCAGAATACTTTTTAAAATGTGCCGGCGTCCTGGCATAAGGGTAGCACGTCTTCCTCGTGAACTAGGCGTCCTGGGTTCGAGTCCCAGTTCGGGCTTGGTTGTTCTTTTCCTGTGTTCTATCTGAGACGTGTGTAAATGTACCCTCCTTTAAAAAGGAGTTGTGCAAGCGCATGTGATGCATGAAGTAGCTAAGTCGTACTCATGGCACTAGCTGGCGCTACTGAAAAAACAAGAAACACCCACTCGCCTTACATCGCCATCATATGTCTCTGAACTTGTTAAATGCCATAAGTAACAAAAATTTTAAAGCCAAAATATGACTGTCATTTGCAAACCGGTATCCCTGAAATTGTCAACCGAGGCAAGTCGCCAATACCATCTAATTTTTTGATGATGGCGACTTGCTACTCATTAAGCAATGCACCAATGGGATGTTTGTTTACATATATGCTCATAAGTCTGCCATCTGACCCATTCTAAAACCACTCTCATCTGTGGACGTCGATCGGAAATCTTCCCGAGAACTGTCGATAAAATGATCAGGCATCAAAGAACCCTGGAAAACTACAAGTGTGAGAAAAGAGGGCAAAAATGTGCCAGATTCCAAGCGCACACGGAACGGTGTATATCAATATCAAGGTATACAGGCTATATGATTTCAACCATGTTTGATTTTAATAAAAAAACTTTTTGCCCTCAGAACGATGCGTGATTTTTGGAATTTTTATTAGTAAATATAAGGTTCTAAAATATTTTATTATTAAATCTCTGTTACATTATAAGCAGTTAAAATCTAAGAAGTATTTTCATTTAAATTTTCGTTTTGAGAGAATAACACCAGATTTCGATCAAATTTTTAAACATTCTGGTTGTTATAATTTTGAATTTAATATAGGCAAGTAATAAAACTTAATGTGTGAATTCAATGACAGAAGTTATACGTTGATAAAACAAGACGTTTTCAATAGATTTCTGAAAATGAAATCGTAATTAAAAACTAATAATAATAAATTTAATGAATTTTTCAGACATGCATTTCAAGGCAGTGGAATAAATGTTCACGTTGCGAAGATAAGGCAAAAATTCATTACCGCATAGCTGACATTGCGAAATTATTTAAGGAAGAATAAATACATTACACAACTACATTCTGAAACGCTTCAATCGCAAACGCTTCAATCGAATCTTCAAAATTTTCAAATTCTATGCATTTTTATGAAGGTAAAGCAATTCAAATATGCTGTGGAGGAGAGGAAATATCCGTTTGAGAATTCTTAGAATTCCTTGAACTCAGACCAGCGGCAGTAGCCTCCAAAAACTTTCACGCACATTTCCCAATAAAAATGTTATGCTTTTATTCCCGCATAAAATCCTGGATTTTGGGTAAAGTCGTAATTTAGATCCTAAACCTGTGTATCAAATTCTATTAACTATAACCATCTACATTTTCTAGTGGTCATATAGAAAAAATTAAAAAGGAAGACCAAAAGAGTGAATTCTCTGATCGTGTAAGCAACGCTCGTCACTCAGATGATCAATAACAGATATTTTTAAATATAAATATATAAATCGAATTGTAACTTAAACGTAACAAAAAATTTTAATTCTATGACATTTCGAGCAAAAGATTCGAATCTCTTATTATTATTATTGCCCAATTACAAAAAAAGTCATTTTTCTAAAAAAGAAGTATTAATTAAAATCCTTATTTTTCATTAAGAAATTTTTCAATATATAAAAATAAACTAAAAGGCCTCTTCCACCGAAAAGGATTATTTTGTTTTTGAGTTTTAATAAAAATTATGAAGTGTTTCCCCAAACATATTGAATGCCATATCACACACACACACACACACAAAAAAAACCCTCGCAAAGAACTCCACATCTTTGCGACATTTCCATTAAGGAAGTTAGTTCTGAAAATTTCTTTGTTCTAACACGTATACAAAGCAGTTGAAAAAAATGCGTTTAACGAGTCAGTCAGCAACTGATTTGAGCTCCAGTGAATATTCTAATCGAGAAAAAGATAGACTAGCTGAGGGTTTAGTGCAGTTGCTATTATTTAATAATGATTTGCTGTATGCTTTGGTTTCAACAAAATAGCAGAAAACTTTCAAAACAGTGCACATTCATAAAAATTAAGCAGCAGTTTTCAAAACTGGATAGCTGCAGTGAAAATTAAACAGCAGTATTCATAATTAAATACATTCATGAAAACTAGACAGCAGTATTCATAATTAAATACATTCATGAAAA
>JAPMOQ010060822.1:468521-481177 GCA_026543055.1 Argiope trifasciata
TAAATATATTCATCAAAATTAAACAGCCATTTTCAAAATTAGACAGCAGAATTCAAAATTAAGACACATTCATCAAAATTAGACAGCAGCTTTTAAAATTAAATATATTCATTAAAATTAGACAGCAGCTTTCAAAATTAAATATATTCATCAAAATTAGACAGCAGCTTTCAAAATTAAACAGCAACTTTCAAAGTTAAAC
The DNA here is from genome assembly GCA_026543055.1 of Argiope trifasciata. Lineage (NCBI taxonomy): Eukaryota > Metazoa > Arthropoda > Arachnida > Araneae > Araneidae > Argiope > Argiope trifasciata. Next base: position 468,724 of record JAPMOQ010060822.1, read on the forward strand.
AGCAGCATTCAAAATTAAACACATTTATCAAAATCAAAAAGCATCATTCAAAACTAAACAATAATCGAAATTAAAAGCAACATTTAAAATCAAGCATACAATATTAAACAAACAATAATTAACTATGTGTATGCTTCGGACGTGGAATTCAAAATAGTGTTTTGTTTTGTGTTTTAATCGTGGAATAAAGTGATGTCTTCCCATAATCCTTTAGTTCCCGGCAAAATGTTTTTTTAGCCGTACATCAACTGACCAAATTCAATAATAATATTAAGATCAATCATCTTCAATCATTCATTTTTGAATTTCATTTATCTGCTCTAAAGTGTCCCATTAGTGATATTTGGCATTCTAACATCAATTAGATTTTTTTCCCTCTCTGAAGTATCGTAAAAAAGAATAACAGAAATCTCCCATAATAGCCAGGCAATAATAAAACAAACACACAAATGCCGCAAGAGAAAAATTCTCCGAAACGCGTTACCTAAATGCTATCTGGAGATAAACTTTGCCACTTATCATCAGTTAAACCCATCCGCGCTAAAACAAAGCCCGAATAAAGAATCGACTCAAAACACTATGGGGGAAAGAAAACTTGGCGACTTGCGAAAGTAAAGAAAAAAGAAAAAAAAAATCTTGAGGAGCATCAGCAACTCTAGGGCGGAAAGAGAATGGAGCAGCAAAGAGAACCAGTCAAGTTATTCCCTGCAGACCTGTAATCTGGAAGGAAAGGGCTGCTTAATTAAGTAATCGATACGAGGCCTCGGGCCATCCTTTCTGCAGACGACTATTTATGAGGGCGCCCCCAAGAGCAATCCTTTCCGAGGGAAAATTGAAAGGAGAAGAGATTTCACTCGCTCGCACGAGACACTTCGTCAAACGGATGCGATGTGCTGCTGGCTTTTATGCGTCGTTCTGCGGCCACGTGATGACAGTCCTATCAAATACCCCTCAACTGCTTTTTCCCCCACTTTTCCTTGTAACGCTTGTGGCTCTTGTGCCACAAAACCCTAACTAACTAACTAACCTTGCAACGCTGGCTAATGAAAGTGGTTAAATTTTTGCAAGTATTTTTAACGGGTGAGCTTTGAACTAATCAATTATGAGTGGTTTAATATATTTTATAAAACATAAAAAGAAATGTTTTTTAAATCAAAAATCACACGTAAGAATTTTTTGAAGCGGGAATTATTCAAATTTTTTTTAAAAAAAATTCCATACACGATAAATTCATTTAATGATACTGGAGCCGGTGACCTAGCATAGGGGTACCGCGTCTTCCTTATGATCTGGGCGTTCTGGGTACGAGTCCTGGTTCGGGCACGGTTGTTCTTCTGTTTTTTATCTGTGAGATGTGTGAATGAGCCCACATGTAAAAAAAGGACCGTGCAAGAGAATGTGGCACATGAAGTAGCTAAGTCGTACTCTAGGCGCTACTGAAAAAAAAGCAACGCCCACTTGACTTAAATCGCAGACAGAAATCTGTCGGCGGACTTGTAAAAGGGCCATAAGCAGCAAAACCAAAGGTTTAGGACATAAGTTCCCAACCTTTTTTGAACTTGTGCCCCCTTTTCTATTGAATATTTCAATACCGCCCCCCTTCCACTCCAGAGAAATAAGAGCGTCCATAATGCATGGTGAAAAAAAATTACCAACAGATAGAATATTGTTGGAATTGAAAAACTACTGAATTTCTTCTTTATTTAAAAAAGAGAAAAAAAGTTTTAGATTGCCCGTCATAAAGACAGACGGGGGTTTTGATGATACGAATCAATTCATAATATGGGAAAGTTATCAGAAGTCGTTAAACAATCGACCATAATACTGAATGCAGTTGCGAAATAGACTTTTGCAGCCAAAATTCTTGGTAACCATTCTTGAATTCAATTTTAGGTCCTCATTTGTCGTCAGCTCTATTAGTTTCTCTTCTAACTGAGATGATCCAGCTGTGTTGGCGTTGGAAAAAAAAATCCAAATCGTAGTCTGGAATGTCCATGTTTAAAATGTCCTGGAATCGTTCCTAGAAGTAATTTTAAACTATATTTGGTTAATCTTCTCACGCTTCTCCGTGCCATATCAACCCCCCCAAATTTTCTCTGGGTCTTTCACCGTCCCCCTAAAAGTTCCAAACGCCCACAAGGGGGCGGTATCGCCCACGTTGGGAGCCTATGGTATAGGATAATATCTTTAAAGAACACGTCATAGAGTTGCAATTTTACTAGAAACACAGCTTATAAATAAATAAATAACAAATTATTATTCCGCACTACGTTTATTTAATTATAGCAATCCTATAACTACGATTCTCTCTGGTTTTTCGTCAGTAACAAGTAATTGCCTTCGTGTTAAAAAATATCAATATGTATTCTTCTGTATTGCATACAAAAAATTATAAAAAACCCTCTTAATTTTAGTTTAGAAAAATCAGTAATAATTATCCAATTATATTTAATTGCTATTTATAATGGTGCGTAACAATTAACGGTACAGGAAATTTTTTTTCATAGCTTTGAACAAAGTATTTCTTCATTACAATTAAATTGAATCTGTTTTCAATGCCTCATTAGATATTTAATCACGGGCAAAAATTTCATTGCTAGAAGTTAAGAATGAATTTGCTTACTTTTCGCGAACTTTATTTCAAGCATCAGGGGAAAAAAAGATTACATTCCTCGAAAGATCGGGCAATTGGACTATGACCATTCAATCCCTTAACTTTTAAAAGCTTTGTGATGTCATGAAATAGTCTAAATTCATTCATATAACAAACAAAATGCTATACAATAAGTTATGTGAATACATATACTATGAATAAATGGTGGCTTTAATATTGGTCATCATTTGATTTTTAAAAATGTTTTGTTATTGCAACCAGGAACACGAATTTAAGCACCAGAGATATAGTGAAATCAAAAGAAAATAACTAACTTCCCACTAGAAGATGCTAAAATGTTATATAATTTTTAAAAAAAGCAACAATTAACAACCGCTAGAGTAAAATATTACAGTAAAATATTTTATTGAATAAATTTAAACTTTTAATACCAGACTATTATTTTATTTTATAAATACAATGGGTATTCAAATGAACAACGTAACCTTTAAAATATTTGTCAATGCCACTAGGGGAGAGCGTAGCGAGACATCTAGGGATGCGACTGGAGTCTCCAGCACAGATCGGAGTATGCGAAGGGAAGAGCAGAGTGTAACGTCTCGATCTGGTCCGATGAAATAAAGAGTAGCGTTTTAATCAAACTACTTTGTTTACAGCTTTAATTTACAGAAAAAAAAATACTCTTTCTCATCTCGGTTAGGTGGCAAGTTCTATTTACAACACCACAAGAATAGTTCCTCGAAATATTTCAGAGAAACTCACGAAACTCAAAGTCTTACGCTGGTACCGGGGTTAGCTCCAGGAATCCACCGAATCACACGGGTGGAATTTTCTCTCGAACGCTCTGCTTTCACCGATCTCTCCTCAAGACCTCTTCACCAAAAAAACTCCTCGTCTTCTCTCTCACTCTAAAAACATCGTCTTTCCTCTCTTCTTTCAACTCCACCTCTTATCCACATTGGAGCATTTGGGCTGCCGATTCTCCAATCGTCGTTTAACAAAAACTTCATTGGTCTACAGTTGACCGCAGGAATGTTCGTGGTCCACAATGGAATGAATCCAGGCTACACATCTGTACACGGGTAGTCCTTTATCTTTACTCACTTTAAAGGGCCAGATGACCGTTCTTAGAAATAGGGTTCTCCACCTGTCCATCTGTAAGCAATTACACTGCCATAAACCGTCGCCATTGACGAAACCATTCTGGAAATGGCAATTATGGAGCGTGTGAAAAAGAAACCACAATGGTCAGGCAAGGAAGAAGCTGAATCATTACAAGAGGCTTGGGGCGCTGCCATCAACGCCTACGCCGTATTGAAACGCGTGGTTCTCCTGTCTTTTCTAAAGTTCGTAGTTACCTTTGCCATTTGATTGTCTTCCAGACTGCGTAAGGGAGCCCTGTGGCGCTGCGATCAACGCCTACACCATCGGATTGAAGTGAAGTGAACAAACAAAAAACAGAACTGTTCTAACAAGAAAGCGCGTGCAGAAGTTTGGTTCTAGAGATCGTTGTAAATGTTATTTTCGTGTTCCTGTTCCGTCCCGTTTCGTTTTAAACTAAAAATAAATTCTGTGTTAAATAAATTATTTTTGTAGAGCGGTGTATTTGATGATTGGAAATAATCCACACCCCTACAAGGCTATTATAAAGCGCACAGACAAAACATAAAAACTTGCTGAATTCCTCAAGCAAAGAAGAACTTTAACTCCGATGTGTACGGGGAAACACTCCGACGACTACGCAGGTTCATAAGCATCACGGAAGGTGTGATTCTGTTCCATAATAAAGCGCGTCTATCCAGCCGACCGTCCGGACATGCCGCCATACGATGCTCATGCATTTTGATTCCTGATAAAACAACTAAAAGGGAAGCGCTTCAAATCGGACGGCGAACTCTAGGATGCTGTGAAAGGCTGGGTCTCATCATGGTCAAAGGAATTCGGGAATATGGAACCGTTCGGTTCGTTAATCAATGGGATCATAATATTCATGCCTATGGTGTTTGAATAAATCTATACCCACAGTGTCATTTCCAACCTTTTCATTTGAATATCTCCCGTATTTGTTAAAAATACTTTAAATTAAGTGATTATGTATGCATTCTATCAGAAATGTCCAATAAAATGTGATAAACCTCTGTATATGTAATGCTTAAGAGTAAGTCCATATACATTTAGAAGAAAAATGAATTTCTATGCAAACCTATCGGGGTAAATCAAGCCACAATATATAATAATTGGCACACAATTTTTATGTGGCCTGAGGCAAGAAGATGAAAAAGCATATTTGAACGGTATATTAGAAAATAATGTTCATAACAAAAAGGTTGTTGCATTTGATGTCCTTAATGTTAGGAGAAAAAGGGAAAAACACAAGAGATTATCAGCTTAGAGAAAAGAAAAAGATGAGAAAGGAGATGAAAAACAATACTCACGAGAATCAAAGCAAATGTTTTGCAATAATTCAGACAGTTTATGCCGCTCGAGGCACGAAGGTTAAAAGAGATTAGGAAAATTTATTCAGAATTACAAAAAAAAAATTACTTTCACAAAAATATGGAAATCATTGCATATAACATCTTCAACGAAAATATGCAATAATTTAGACACAATTTTTATGTTGCTGGAAGCAAGATAGCTGCCAAAACGAATTTTTAAAACTATGTTAACCAGTGGGAATGGTTTCCTCACAACTTTTTCGCATACTGTTTGATAAATTTGTTAAGCCAAGGCACTGACATGCAATAGTTATGAAATATTAAATTCTGGTGATAATTTCGCGTTTTTATTGAATCTGTCGCATTATCCTTGGCAAGATATTTGATGGTTGATCTCTGGTATATGTTAACAACATCCAAAAATCAAATTTGTGTTTTAGACGCCCCCTCAACCAACTGAAATAAACTTTTAACAAAACTGCGCTTATAGTCACAAAATCTCATACTGCATTCATTTTTATTTTACTAGAACTAGTTTAAATAATGTGGAAAAAAATAATATTAAATAACACAGCAGCATAACATTGAATATAAACCAATACTGAAGTCAGGTACTTTGTATAGAAGTAACAGCATAACTAATCATGCACTGAATATAGACGTGTTAATCATATAAACAATAAAAAATATTTTGAAGTAAAAGCTCTACAAACTTCCTAAGTTTTTATGAAACATATTGAAATTTTTAAATTTGTTATATTTGAGTCATTGCATTCTTAAAATTACACGTTTACATGTTTCTGAAAAAGCAGACAGACATCCTTTGTTGGAGTTGGCTCAAAATTTGGCGTATCTTCATTACAGATATTAAATAAGAATATTGAATTTCATCTATCTAGCTTCCTTCGTTTTGTAATTATCATGGTAACTTGTATTCGAAAAAACGAACTTATTTTGAATGGATTTTACTCAATATTTGATAGAAATCTGCACATTTGAGGTAAATACTGTAAATCAAATGCCAGATGTGTAGCTCAAAGCTTATTTGAGTTATTACTGTCACAGATAGACAGACGGATTATTTCTAAAAATGTATTTTTCCTACTCAGGGACATCTAAAATGTAGAGATTAGTCAAAATCTCGGGTCAGAATAATGCTTATTGAGTTTGAAGAATATACTTGATTATACTTGTGCCGGCATCCTGACATGCGTATAGCGCGTCTTCCGCGTTATCTGGACGTCCAGGGTTCGAGTCCCGATTCGGGCATGTTTGTTCTTCGGTCAAGCGTGTGAATGCGCTCCTCCCTCCGTAAAATGGGGTCGTACGAGTAAATGTGATGTCTAAATTGCTAGGTGCTCTTGGCCCCAATTGGTATTGCTGTAAAAACAAGAGACGCTCCCTCGGCTTGAATCGCTGACAGATAACTGTCAGCTGGCTTGTAAATAAGTCACAACAACCCTACTACGTTTACTTTATATTACGTATAGAGAGAGTATAAGAGAGAAAGTATACAAGAAAGTAAAAATAAGTATAATAGTATACAAGGAAAGGAAAATAACTGTAAAAGTAAAGTACAACTATAATAACTACGAAAGAGGGTATATGAGGAAATAAAAATTATGTTCATAGTAAAAAAGATTGTTGTATACAATACCCTTACAAACAAGACAAAAGGGAAAAAAGGGAGATAATATTGCTGATGTGAGAAGGAAATGATAGGATGGATATGACGAGTACCATACAAAAAAGAACAAATAGATAGCCTTCAACTTACGCCACATTTACCAGCATAAGAACAGCCCATTACACAAAACTAAATATTGCTCCTAATTACCTGGGTAATGTACCACAGGTTATGATCCGATTCCGTGACTCATTCAATCACCAAACTGAATTGTTTTTCAATAAAAGGGCCGAAAGTAATCTCGGAAAAATAAACGATGCAGATGATACCAAAGAAGAAATAATGACCGTCTACACAGTTCCTTCTATATCCGTTGTAAATAGTTAAATAAACAAAAGGAGGGCTTTGATCTCTAAACTAAATATAAAGACCAACAGAATGTCCAATCATTAGATATATAAGTTAACATATAACTTATTTAATTGTAAATTAGAATATTGCATGACTTTAAGATACAAAACCATGAACCTATTTATTGTCATCTTAAATAGAAGTGGTGTTCAAATGAAAAATTACTATTAAATCGTAACAACGTAAGCGTTAACATATTTGGCTATGCCGCTATTGAAGTACGTAGAGAGACATCTAGGAATGCTAAGGAGTCTCCACCGTTGAACGAAGCATGCGCAGGAGCCTGCATGGACAGGAGAGTGCAACGGCTCTTATAAACAGCACCTTCTTCTTCTTCTTGCAGACAGCCGACCACCCCGCCACCACTGAGCGTAGCAGTATCGACAGGATTTATTGTGATCGACTGCTGAATAAGTATTGTCCAACCTTCCGTTGGCTGATCAATCAAACTAACATTCCTTTCGGGGTAGTAAATAGCTATTTTCCTCCCTATCTACACTCTCTCAAGTAGTTGGAATGAAACTGTCAATCTTTGACATCAATCCTTCAGGGTTTTGAGATTACCTGGTACCATCAGTACTGTACTTAAATCATTATTGACAATCTTCAGGTCCTTCCTTAACTCTGAGATCTCCATACATTCCATTAAATAGGGGTAAACCGTACCAATTTCACCACAACTTATAAACAGCACCGTCCAACTGACGTGATAGTGCACTACTTGTCGAATTCTTCAAGCAAAAAAGAACCATCAACTTCGATATGTAGTGTGTGATACTCCGAAGGTTTATCAAGAACAAAAGACCTGGGCTGCTCACGCAGGGTGGGATTATGTTAAATAATTACGCGCGTCTCCGGGATCACACAAGCGGAACAGGCCAAATTCAAGAGGGAGCAGCTCGACCCTCCGCCTTACAGCCCGGATATGTTGCCCTGCGATTTTCATGCATTCGGTCAACTGATAAAACATCTCAAAAGGAAGCGCCTCAACTCGGACAGAGCCTTCAAGGACGCTGTAAAGGAATGGTCCTCATCACAGCCACAGGAATTCTGGAAACAAGAAATAAAGTCTCCATTTATACCTACGGTGTCTTTTTGTACCTTTTCATTTAAACACCCCTTGTAGTTGTGAACTGGGTTATAATCCAGAGGAGCCGTTAATCCAAGGGCTCCTTAAAATTTACTGCAATATCCTTCATTTTAAATTAAATGAATAATTTAATTTCAATTTTAAATCTACAACAAATTTGTTTATGGCTAATTAAACAGCTAATGATTTTGTAATGGTACAAAAAGCTTATTATACCAAAAAAAAATTATACATAAAAGTCATAGGAAAAATCCTTAAGAATATAGCCAACAAAAATTACTTCCATCGCTGCAGTACACTGATGTCCAATATTATAGCAGAGCAGTAGATTCAGTATCTTAATCATACAAAGAGGCACTGTATCAGAAAATATTATTCATTGTGTTACATTATGAAAAGGAGAATGTTTTAAATGTAATCTTTCTGTTTACCTACTTACAATTAAATGAAGCTCTATATTAGAAAAAAATTATACATTGTATTACAAAATGTAAAAGGCGGATTGCTTTAAATGTAAGCACATAGTTTATTAAGTTATCATGCGATGAAGCACTAAATTAGAAGATATACAATGCATTACAGTATTCAAAAGAAAACTATTTTAAATGTTATCAAACAGCTTGCCGAGTTAACATGAGATTTACCACTATATATCGGAAGATATTATACATTATATTATATTATATTATGGATAGGAAAACTAGTTCAAACGTGGTCAAATGTTACCTAACTATCATGAAGCATTACATTAGTAGATATTACAGTATTCAATGGCAATTTCCTTTAACCATACTATTGTATTACCAAATGTAAAGGAAAATTGTTTTAAACGTAAGCATACTGTTTACCTATCTATAATGCAATTAAGCACTATATTAAAGTCATTATATATTTTGCTGCAATATGTAAAAAAAGATTATTTTAAATGTAATCATACAATTTACCTAGATATCAAGCTATGAAACACTATATTAGAAAATTTTATTCTTTATATAACAATATACAAATTGTCTTAAACGTAATCACAATGTTTATTAAGCTATTATTCGATGTAATACTATATTAGAATATATTATACATTGTATTACAGTATGTAAAGGAAGTTTTAAATGTAATAATACGGTTACCTTATTATGATATTATCAAGCACTATAGAAGATATTATGCATTATATTACAGTAAACAAAGGAAGACTGTTTGAAATGTTATCATACCGTTTACCTAGTTATCATGTGATGACACACTAGATTAGAAGACATTATGCATTCTGTTACAATATGCAAAAGAAGATTCGTTCAACTGCAACCATATACTTTACCTAATTATCATGGGGTGAAGTCCTATATTAGGAGATATTATGCATTGCATTACAATATGCAAAGGAATATTGTTTTAAATATAACCAAACAATCTATTTCGTTATCATGCGGTAAATCCTTATAATAGAAAATATTATATATCGTACCAAAGTATGCAAAGGAAAACTGTTTTAAATGAAGTCATACTGTTACTTAGGTTTTGTTTGTTTGTTTTTGTTTAAAGGATAATTATTGAATTAAAATATGCAAAGAAAAGTTGTTTTAAAAATAGTCATACTTTTGGTTATTATGGGGTGAAACCCTACATTAGAAGACATTATGCAATGTATTACAATATGCAAAGGAAGACTATTTTAAAGGTTATCATACTATTTAGTTATCGTGCGATGAAACCTTATACTAGAAGATATGAAATAAATCATAATATGCAAAAGAAGATTGTTTAAAATATAATCATACTGATTAGTTATCATGGGGTGAAACCCTACATTAGAAGACATTATGCAATGTATTACAATATGCAAAGGAAGAGTGTGTCTGTTTTGTTCTAAAGATATTATAAACTTTCTAAATATAAATGCTAATCACCTGCAGCAGTAGCCTCTCGTCTGCCCAGACGGTGGCCTTGTCCCAGTGCAGGACATCGCTGAAGGGCAGTTCCCAGCCGTTGCTCAGGAGGACAGGCACGCAGCCGGCCTGGAGGGCCTCCAGGAAGCGAAACGAGCCCAGGCGACGACCCCGTGGAACGAGGCAGAACGTTGCGTTCTCCAGCAGTACCTGGTAGTCGTACCTAAAAAACAGGTGGTCAATACACGAATGAGGATTATTTATAAAACTGATTAAAACATTTTATGCAGTATCAAAACGTTAAAATCCAGATTAGTTTGATTTTACTATAATGCAGCATAATTTTAGATCAGAATGGGCAATGGGAAACTGTCATTCTTTTGATTCTTTTAATGAAAATTAAGCTTCTATAACGAGAACCTATTTTCAAAGACTTGTTTAAGATTTTTCTTCTAATTTTATATTTTTATTTAAAAATTCCAGCAAAAAAAAAACACCAGGGAAAAATTAACAATAATTTTATTACAAATATATTTTTCAATAGATGTAAACTAACGGAATATACATCAGTACAAGGATTTATTTAAAAAAAAAAATTAAACTATAAATTTTAAAGAAAAATACAAAATAATTTTTTTTTCTCTTGGGAGTGCTAGATCAATAATAATGAAAGAGTTTTCTAAATCATAACTGTTAATCGAAAATTCAGATTTTTTCTTGGGAGGTGTTAAAAACAAATTATGAAATCTCACGACATTAGCTCTCAAAACACTTAATAATAGTTTTAGATAGCAAAATTATATCTAATAAATCATGAAAAATGCATTCACAGTCACTAAAATAATTTTATTATCTGTGTTATCATTGCTTTAATCATAGCGTATAGGCAATCAATTTCCTCATCAGCAAATATACAAAACATTAATTCAGATCGATTTCAAATAAAGTTATATCTACCTCATCAAATAATATAATAATGTTAAATAAGAAAGATAATGGAGTAAGTAAATTTGTCAGAATCGTTTCAACAATAGCATAAAAAAAACTGAAGAAATTTCTACCATAAAATGTGTAATTGCTCTCGATGCTAATTTTCGAAAAAATTCGTTACTTTCTACACAAACCAGATCGAACAAAAATAAAATCACGATTTTGCCCATGTAAAAGTTGCTTCCTAACACATGCACTTATTCGTGGAGAAAAACAACATCATCCCTCCGGCATTTAAATGAGTTGATAACTTGTTCCCCTCAAATTATCAGCATCGGAATATGGCATTCGGTAAATAATTATATAGCGGATGCGTGTTGTTATTCTTTTACAAAGATGGAACAAAATAAAAAGAATAGAAAAATTATATTCCTTGAAAATAAAAGCTATGATGTCAAAAATCTACATCAACCTTTTAAAAACGTATCTGCTGTCAAAGAAGCGTACGTTATAATAAAGCCATACTGGTAAAAGTAAGTTTAAACAAATTCGATTTAAAATTTGATGAATATTGCCATTTATGCTTTATTTATTGCCTACGCGATTTCGAGCTTCAATTTGTGGCTTTAAATTAATCAAAATCTGCTAACGAGAACATGATCATATTCTCGCATGATAATATCAAACCCACTGTATCTTTTTGTTTTATTTATTTCTATATTTGAGGCAAAAAGAACAAAAACAATATAGTTCAGCCTAACTCCCGATTGTTGGTGCTGAAAATATACAAACGTGATTTAATTTTTCCACGTTAAACGAGTTTTCAAAATAATTTCCTTTAGTAAATTTTGAGATTTTACTCTAAATATAATATATAAGTACAATATAAAATATTTACAATATACTTGCTTATAAAAGATTTAACTTCAGAATGAAACAATGGTGAACAATTTACTAAAATGCGCCCCTTTATAAACATTATTGATCTATTGCTACACATAATAGAATAAGGATACTAATGAAAATTAGAGAAATTCATAACGCAATGAATAGAGCAGTGTAGAGCTTCTAAAATTGAGAGAGTTATAATATCTATCGAAATCCGAAGTTTATAAAGCATTTTCCTGAAAAGGAACACTTCACGAAAAACCTGAATTTTAAAAAAAATGTTTTGAAACTTCTTTAATTTTTATTATATCCAAGTGAATAATTTCATCGTCAAAGACCTCCAATAATTACAATACTTTTCCTTTATACACTTCTTTGAAAAGAAAATAGTTAACATATATTTTCGTAATAAATACCTTCAGATAATGCCAAAGAAAATAATTTATTAGTATATACCTGATAATAAAAAAATTTTTAATTTATTACTCAGCGCACACTTGATAATTCAAGACATGCCAATTTTTTACTCAACATATGTCTGATAATTCAAGAGACGCCAATTTATTACTC
>JAPMOQ010060822.1:481187-495255 GCA_026543055.1 Argiope trifasciata
TTACTCAACATATGTCTGATAATTCAAGAGACGCCAATTTATTACTCAACATATGTCTGATAATTCAAGAGACGCCAATTTATTACTCAACATATGTCTGATAATTCAAGAGACGCCAATTAATTACTCAGCGTATGTTTGATAATGCAAAAGATGCCAATTTATTACTCAAAATATGTCTGATAACGCAAGAGATGCCAAGTTTTTAATTTAGTTTAGTTATATCAACCTCCCGTTTTAAAGCAACTCTAGGGATACATTGAGACGGACCACGTAATTTTAAACCATCGTCAGATGACAAGGATGACACCTGAGTTGGCATCCCCCCCCCAAACTTCCAAACCCACGGGAAAACGTTCGGCCCCGACGGATTTAGTGTGCACAAGACCCGCTCACATGACGGTTTTTCGGTGGAACCGGTACTCAAACCTGTTCCGAGTCCGAGACCTTACCACCAGACCACCGCGGACTCCACAAGAGATGCCAATTTATTACTCAGCAGATACACGATAATTCAAGAGATGCCAATGTATTACTCAGCACATGCACGATAATTCAAGAGATGCCAATGTATTACTAAGCACATGCACGATAATTCAAGAGATGCCAATGTATTGCTCAGCACATGCACGATAATTCAAGAGATGCCAATTTATTGCTCAGCACATGCACGATAATTCAAGAGATGCCAATTTATTGCTCAGCACATGCACGATAACTCAAGAGATGCCAATTTATTGCTCAGCACTTGCATCAACCACCCACCTTAAAGCAAGTAAGACAGCAGAAATCAACTTTCCCTGCGCTGTCACGACCTCCTCCCCATCAACACAGGCCAGGGAGCGTCCCAATATGCCCAAGTCTTGTCACGTAATATACAAAATTCGCTGGAAAAGTCAGTCAACACACTTCATTTTCCAAACGGCGCTCCAGAAAAGCAAACAGCCCACCTGAGACGACAGAAGGAAGCGGATAAATGCCTCCTTGGCTCTGGACAAATATGCAATATGGGTTTTACAAGGACAAAAACTATGGCTCCTCAAAATGGTAAACAAGGAGGGTACGACGGATGAATATCAATGGGGATCTTAGGCATTGGTTTTACGGGACAGAAGATTGGATCGCTGGACGAACTGTTTTTAACTTTTTGAAGAATTGAAGATGGTAAGGTTCAAAGAAACCAAAAAAACACCTTAAGATTTGTAATGAGTTTAATATTCAAAACACGTTGATGATGGCATTAAAAAAGGAATGAATTTAATTCAAATATATTTTTAAAACATATCTATACAAACTGAACTGAAATACGTTTCCTTTTGTTCTTTATAGAAATCATCTAATTTTTTCTTACAGTGAAGTTCAGAAGAGTGAAATTTTTTCTTACAGTGAAGTTCAAAAGAGTGAAATTTTTTCTTACAGTGAAGAAAAAAAAAAAGATTATTGTGAAGAAAAGAAAAATAAACTAAACATTTATTTTTCATTCATTAAAAATAATACTTCATTTGTGTATGCTCATTATTGCTCAAAGTTGCTCTTTAAATAAAGCTTTAAATGTACAAGACCAAATGCTACGAAACCAGGTAACATGTTTATATGTATCCAAATCAGATAATACATATAATTTTCATCTTCGGCAACAAAAAAAACTTCGTTATTTGCGAGTAATGTCGCTATATGTGCTGTTATTTCTCATGGCACTTGCCCTTAGACAAGGCCACCCAAATTGTTTTAGTAGTGCCAACTAGGGCCAAAAGTACGATTTTGCAGATAGAACAACCATGCCCGAACCCAGGACGCGCAGAACACGAGCAGGAAGCGCTACCCCTATGCCAGGACGCTGGCCTGGTGCTATATGTAACATTACTAACGAAAAATGATTATGCAACATCTTGTGGTCGGATGAGATCCACTTTATACATAAATAGGACTGTCATCAACCATTCCCAGGTCCAAACAAATCCCTTATGTAAACCATTCGGTTCTACTTCAAAAGTCACTGATTCTGAAGTCGGTAAACAAGAATGCAATGGAATTAAGTTTATGGATATTGACATTCCCGCTCAAGTAAATGCAGGCCTCAACTGTTCGAGAGAAGTTCAAGATAAATTTTAGTTCACAACATTGCATACAATACTATTACTTACAAGTGTACATCTTTATTTGCTTATTTACATCTTTATTTATATTCTTTACTTATTTTTGTACATCTTTATTTGCTTATCGTTTTTTTTTTTTTTTTTTTGCTTATTTATTCTTTTCCTTTCAGAAGCTAAAATCCCAGGTAATTTTGTAAACTGATACCAGATCTGATAACATTTTTGTACAAACAGTTTCTTATTGATGGTCATTTAAAAAAGGAACTTCTATAATTAAAATCTTGTACGCAAGCTATAGATCCATTAAGATGTGTGTGTTACGGAAGACATTCTACTTTTGGAAATTATTCAATAAACATACTGTACAACAAAATTAGTGCATTCTAGTACTGAAATATCAGATACATGCAAATATTAAATATAAACAGTAAATTATGAGAAATTTCTTCGCCTTCCTTAAAATTTAAAAATATTAACTATAACGCCCCATCTTTCTCTTCCTTTTACAATGAATCTTTCCTCTTTCAAAGTAAAAGTTTAAATCAACAAACAAAAATTTCGGAAAATAAAATTGCGCGATTAAAAAATTAATATTAATGTTCACAATACATATATGCTCCATTTTTATGCATAAGCTGTAGTAAATAAACAAATTTTAATTAAACTCATTCAACATAAAAAATTTCTGATATGTTTAAAAAACTCTTTATTGCTGTTATTTTTCGTTTATTTATTTTATTTTTTGCCTCAAATCGATGAATAAAATACACTCTTCCTTGAAAAACTTTTTAAACTTTTAAATAAACTCTTAATTGAAAAACATTTTTAACTTTTAAATAAAATCATCCTTAAAAGCTTATCTTTTTTAAAAAAATTCAAAAAAAGATAAGCAATGGATAAAATAGACGTAAAATACAAAAGAAAATTAATAAAAAGTTGATTTCCACACAAATTTCACATGTAAGCGTAAAACTATGTGCTTCGATTCAGAAACTGTAAAGGAAAGCCTAGAAATATCAACCCCATAATATTAAGCCGCAAATATTCTTAAAACATACCGCCTAATAAGACAATACCATCTTTAAAAAGGTTACACCAGATATTCGAATAAAGTGTGTTTTTGTCTTTGAGTCTAGCGTTTCCAAATATTTCTAACAACCTATAAGCGCAACCATATTTCAACCTATACTCCGCCCCGCCAACTTCCGCTACAATTTTTTTTCTACCTCCCCTGCCCCTCATTCGAACTTCTGCCTTCCTAAGCCTGCTTCCACTGATCCTTTCCAGCAAATTCTTCGGGATGAAACTGCGCCAGCGTGAAATTGCTCCCCAACCCCTGCCTCTCACTCCCACTGTCATCCGGGATCTCTTACCTGTCAACTGAAGTGAAGAAAGATACAAAAGATAAGTTTTTCTCTTGTTGTTCGTTCATGGCTCTCTCTCTCTCCCACCCTAGCCCCACCGGCTCGTATTTCTTTCCCTGCGACCAACCCTTTTACTTCCATAACGGGAGTTGCGCCCTCTTTCAAAGCAAACGTCCTTTCCCGGTTGGTTCCTTTTTATGTATAAATCCCTTCATCTTCCTCCCCCCCCCCCATTTTTTTTTTAGTCCATCCCCCCCGATTTTGGATTTTCTTCTAAAAGTATGATCGGGCGTAGAATCAAGAAATATGTTTCGATGAGTTTCTTATGAGGAGTGAGTCTTTTTTATCCCCATCTGGGGAGAAAAAATTATACGGCTGTTTGTGTTTGTATTTAATACAAAAGAAATAGGACGGGTATGGAACTTTAGCTGAATGGGAAATTTTGCGAGCGAAAGATAATCCTCGTGGGATATTTTGTTTAGTATTTCACTCTAAAATAGGATTCCCAAAACTCCTTTCACGCGACCGCATATATTCAAAGTTGCCAATGGGGGAAAATAAAAATGATTCGCGGGTTAGGTTGGTGACTTTTAAACAAGAAATACAATTTGTTGTTCAGATATTAAATCTCCGATTAAGCCTAGGTTTAAGATATATATTTTAAGGTATCCGACTAAAGACGCTGTTTCGGTTTCAGATTTTTTTGAAGCCTCAAATTGCGTAGGCAACAAATTAGCGATTTATAGCTTTTGAAACATTATTTTTCGCTTTTTAGTGTTATTAGAAAATAATGCAGAAGGTTGTCACATTTGGAGATTTATCACCAACTAAAATTACAACTTGATTTCCAAATAATTCATTATCTGAATTCTTACGAATTGCCTTAATTAGTTTGAGTGATAAATCAGTTAAAACTCGCTTGAAACAATCACGAGACTCTCACGAGATGTCGATATTTGGAAAAACGATGCCTCCCTCCACACACACACATCTCAAAATCGGCTAAGCTCCAAACCAGCTAGAAATATTGAAAATGAAAATTTAAAAAAAAAATTATATACATACATATAAGAGAGAGTGAGAGAAGTCACGTGATTGTTTAGGCCGGTTTTCAAATAATTGAATGTTTAAGGTTGATTGTTTAGCCTGGTGCATGACTTACATTAATTAAGACAAATAATGACAAAAAATAATAATGTTCTAACAAAATAACTCGAAATTTACGATAGTAGATTTCATTTTTTCCCGTCATCATTTATTTTATTTTATTTTTCATTTATTTGCAATTTCAAAAAAAAGGTATGTTCCTGTTTCGAGTAATATCTTTTTTTCGCCAACCTTTACGTCAATTAGAAGCCAAGTTATATGAAACTACTGACATGCAAATGATACCAATTAAGAATTATTCAAAAACTTTAAAAGTAATTTAAAAAAAAAAAAACGAGTATTTTCATTTTCACCATAATTCTACAGTACGAGTATCGTCATACCTCAAAAAATAATCAAGATATCGTAATGACATTTATAATTAGTACTCATTATATTATGCAGAATGTGATGAACTATGGATTTGATTCCAGAAATGGGTTTATGATTGTTTAATATAAGTGTCGTTGAAAAGGATTCTGAAATTTTATATATTACTCACATAAATTTTATTCTAGAATATAATTCTTGGATAATAATTAAATACACTCCAAGATATGTAACACAATAATGATAAAAAAAAACTATAAGCACTCCCCAAAACAATCCTAGTTTTTGTAAAATGCTACAACTTATTCTAAAAAATCCTTTTCTTCAAAAACTAGATATATCTTAATAAATCTGTTCTTATTCATCATTTCATTCTTATATTAATATAAAAGCAGCATATAAACATGATTTTATTTTGAAAAATTCTCTCAGAACCTAGCCGGATACCTTTAAAAATATACAGAAGATCACGATGAAAGTATGATATACTTAGTCATGGAATTTTTACCTAATTAACTATTCAGTGATCATGGAAGCTTTCTTGTCCATCAAAGAAAACATTTTTTTAAAAAGATAATGACCGTCGTTGTAGACTTGATAAGGGCACAGTTATTAATTACGTCTATGGATGCAGCATGTTCAAAGATATAAAAGTTGAATATTTTACGACAAATAATAGTGCCTTTGAGACTTTGGATTTAATAGGATACATAATTGCCAGATAAGGACTAATTATTATAGTTAAAGAATTAGAAGATTAATGTCCTTGGAGAGAATGTTAAAAGCTTCTAAATTTTGTATTATTGCAAGCATGTATCAAATTAATAATATAAATGATTTATTGTTTGTAAATAAAATTATAACAGGTTTTTAAATGTACTAGATTAAATTTTATAACACTTTCTTTGTTGTGACTTAATGTTAGTATATAAATTTGAAATAAATATTTAACATAATTTTAAATGTATTTACTGTATATATAACTGTTAATGAAATCATGGATATTTTATTTACACGAATATTTTGCAAACAGTGTTTACAATTTGCAATATTGACAAGCGAGTTCTTAATAAATGCACAAAACAGATGTATGGAAGTATGGAAGCATTCCTTCCCTCAAAATGTTCAGAGCTTCATGAAACGGCAGACTTATTTTACACAAACAAGAATAGACTTAAGACCTTATCACACGGTGAAATTTCGTCAGCACTTTTCCGTTTCTACCCTCAAAAACCAGTCGAGCAAGTTTCATAATCGACAACTTTTTCTACCCAGCTAAAAAATGCCGTCGGAAATATTGTCAGCAAACGAAATTCAACCAATCATGTGAAACTTTGAAGTGACGCCACTTTCGTTGTCGTTTGGTGACAGAAAGTGCCGACGATATTTTGCCACGTGATAAGGCCTTTATTTTACACAAACACGAAAACAAAACAAAAACGATTGACAGAAAAATTTGAAGTAGCTCTTTCGAGCCGTAAACGAAGTATTAAGTTATCACCGGTCAGATTACATAGTGAATGGTGAAACAGCGGTATCCATAGACGCAGCTATTCCAAAATTGTAGCTGTTAATAGATAAATAGCAATTATATAATCAAATATACTGGACGATATTAACGCAATACTGATAAAAGCAGGTCAACCTTTTAAAAACGGATCTGCTTCCAAAGATACTATGTACGTAATAATAACGCAATACTGGTATAAAAGCAGATAAAATATATGCGATTAAAAGATGTTGTTGAATATTGCCTACGCGATTTCGAGTTTCGATAATTTATTGCCTTCAATTATTCAAAATCTCCTGATCAAAACTGGATCATTGTTCACACATGATAAACATGATTACTTTATTAAATTCATAAAAAATTAAAGCTGCTACTCAATTTCATCGTAAAATACCGCTGACCAAAATAAATACCTAACAGCTGAACAAATAAAGGTGAAATTTCAAAACATTAATTAAATAACCAATATTACTGAAACAGATGCTATTATTTAGTGCAGCTGTGAATAAAAATGAATAAGCCGTTAAAATGCTTCAACATAAACTGTGTTGAAATTTCAGTCTTTTTATTCACAAAGTTGAAAGAAGAAAAAAAAAGTACTAATGGCATAAAATCCGGGGAAAAGTTACGAAATATTGCATTTATAAAAAAGCTGAGAATAGTTTCCCAGGGAACAAATTGTCCAAGGTTGTTGCGCACGGGCATTCGCAAGATCTGAGCAAAAGTTCGCTCCAAGATCCGGGCCCAAACGATTGCGAAAGTTCAGCTGAAATCCAGAGAGATTGTTTGTCTCCTGTCAGCACGCCTGGAGTCCCTAGATGGTTGCTAAGCGACACGGCGGCTCATATTGCATCCGTTTCGGATTCTCCCAACAATGCTCCGACAACTCGCTATTAACACATTCCGAGACTTATTTCCGTAACATCTGAAAAGAAAGTGCTTTATAAGAGGTTTCTTTTAGTTTCAAAAATGCCAATAGATAAACAAATAAACTAAAAAAAAATAACGCGAGATCCGCATTCAAAAATGAGAGAAATATAAAAATTATTTCGGTATAAGGCATATAAATTCTTAAAATTATTGGTAAGTATCTCTACGACATCTAATATTCATATTTGAAGGGCATTACCAAATATTACGTATTTATCCGTAAAATAATTTCTGTGAGCATAAGTAATTCAGAACTAAAAAAATAAAGCGCGCTGGCGCACGTTGACCCGACTATATGCCCATTGTACTAGTTAAATAACCAGGTGGTTATAAATACAAGGTTTTTTTTTCTTTGAAGCAGTGTTATGTATGCGTGCGTCTAAAAAAAATACCGCAGATCTTATAGCTACCAAATTTACTACAAATAAATTTAGAGTATAGAAATATACAACTATAAAATATTTAATTAGGACAAATTTTAAATTAAAATTAATTGAATTTTAATTATATTGCTAATTAATTAAAAACGCTTGAAACTTTTGGCACTTTTCGAAGACAAATTCCAAACATATTTTTGCACAATTTGAAACTTTAAAAAAAAAAAAAAAAAAAAAAAAAAAAACCTTAAACGATACAAATTTGATTACAATGCCTTTATTTATTTTTTGCCTGTGTCATTGTTACAATGACATTCACAGCTTTCTTACAGTTCTTTTATGCACTGCGACTGCGATGACATGCTCATCGGGGCTTCCGTCCTTGGAGTAGGACTAACCCCTTATTGAAAGTGACAGTAAAACTATGGCATTTAATATTTTAACATCAGCTGTGAGATTGCATTGAAAGGTAGAAAAAGTGTGGCGTAGCTCGCACTGCTATTGGTTGTTGGGACCTGTTACAATTAGAGGTCGATACGCTATTGTAATTGTATTATATTGTTCTTTTATGTACTTAATATCACAATCCTTTGATAAAAAACTAAGTCCCTCCCTATGCCAGCGTGGTTTGCATGAGAAATAAGAAAAAGCAATATAAAAATATTTTTATTTAACTTTTAAATCCTACTTAGGTCCACAAAGAAAAAAAAACTATTTTCCCAAGAATTGAACTCGCATTCTTCACCATCACGTGAAAAATGCTGAAAACCTTGCATTTTACCAACCAGCGGGTGACCGAGCTCCGCTCGGAGTAAACAGGTATCGAAGCTAACTCGAAGATTTAAATTTTCAATTGTGATGTATCAAAACAATACATGCCGTAAGAAAATTTGTGAAACCATTGGTGAAAAGATAACCGGTTAAACCTTGGCTTTTCATCGTCCACCAGCGATGTCATGTCTTGATGTTCCAGTGGAAATCCCCATCTGCACTGGTCTCTTCCATGTTTGCTGACCATGCACGGAGCGCTTGGTTTCATATCACCACACGGGTTATGGATCATCCATTTCGAGATCAGTTCCGGATCATCTTCTGGAAACTTTATTAGTTCGCCATATTGGCTATAGATGGCAGCACGTTACCGCTTGAAAATTTAAGTAGCCATTATGGCGAACTAATAAAGTTTGAAAATATCCTATCTGTAACTCCTAACTGCTCGACCGTAGCGCTTCAAAACCGGCGCCAATCGATTCCTCGTGGCCAAAAACCCCAGACCCCCAAGTTTACCGGAGTTTATTAATTCTGGGCGATTTTCGACTTGGCAACCATTCCTCGTATTATAGTATAAGATTGAGCTACTGCTTGTTGATTTCAATTTTCATCACTAATTGCTAAAACTCTATTTAGAGTATTAAAAATTAATTAAATTAAATTAATAAATTGATATTTGAAAAAAACTGTCTTAACATCAAGTGTTATCCGCTACAAGTTTAAAAAAATATATTTGGAACTTGAATGGATAAATAAAAAATATTTTATAAATGATTAAATATGCTAATAAGAGTATATATTATATCAGGTTAGGTTATTAAACAGATTTCTCTCAAATAGAATCTGCCTCAAGAAGAACAATTCGAAAGTTCTAAACAAGTACTGCGGCAAAAAGACAATAAGAAGCAGAATTAACACGCAACTTCCATCTGTACATCTTTCAACAAATAATAGCAAAAATGCATATTTGAGCAGAATATTTCAAAGGAAACAGCAAGTAAATAGTTTCAATTTGTCTTTTCTTCCATAATAAAATTCCGAGATTTTTTGAATATCATAATATGATTGATATACATAGAAACAACAAATTATGTCCGAAACTACCCTTGCTAAACCAGGCTCAAGGTCAAAAAAGAACGAATAATTCGGCATTTCTACATAGAATATAAGGAGGAGAGAGAGAAAAAACCTGAGTGACGGCTACCTAATCCCCTAAATGAAAACGCAACCCACAATCGGATTCTAGCAGTGGATCATCCCGACCCCGGTGACGGAATCCGCTTTGCGGCGAACAAAACACGTGTTTCGAATCGTTAAGAAGACATCCCCGGTCCACCCATCGCCATGCGGAAATCGCATTTGTTCAGACTTCCGACCGGAAGTTGAGAGCCGGAGAAAATAGCTGGCAACCGCAAGTTACGGCCTGCCTGGAATTACTAGGAAAGAGGACTTAACAAGGCCATTTACTGGCTGTTTCTGTCTGATGCGGATGAAAAGGGACAAGGGCTCGGATAAATGAGGAATTAGTGAGATAAATGAAGAGATTAATGGATATAATATATAAAGATATGGAAAGAAAGCATAAGGATAAAATATAAGTCTATGGCCAGTTCTAGCGTATGAATTGGCCGAATCGAAATTATTATCCCTTTTGCATATATTGTATTTTGATGCATACGTTTAAATCAGTAGGGTCAAAGCATACATTTTTACTTCCTCTTATATGTAATATTGAGAAAGAGCTGTAATCGTCAAAAAAAAAAAAAAAAAAAAAAAATTCGAACTTGACAATTTGACAAATTTCTACGGTTTAAACATCTCGGAGTACGAAGAGGCCTGGTGGTAAGGTCTGGGCTTCGAGACCGGAGGGTTGCAAGTTCGAGGCCCGATTCCACCGAAGAACCGCCGTGTAAGTGGATCTGATGCACGTTAAATCCATCGAGGGCAAACGTCCTCTTGTCAATGAATCATATATTCATTTTAATTTCTGTTCTATTCTTTCCATGGAGCGAGACTTTTACTTTAAAATTAGCTTAACTTAAGATTTCTGATTGCCGATGCTACTACAAATCTTTAATAGTGAACAAAAACTCATGCCGATGTCCTGTCATAGGGGTGGCGGGTCTTCCCCCTGATCTGGGCATAAGGGATGCGAGTCCTATTATGGGCATGGTTGTTCTTCCGTGTTTTATCTGTGAGATGAGTGAGTGAATATGCCCCCTGTAAAAAGGGTTGAGCAAGCGAATGTGTCGCAGTAATTATTGAAGTCGTACTCTTGACCCTAGTTGGTGCTACTGAAAATGAGAGAGAGAAAGACGCTCATTCGGCTTAAATCGCTAACAGATCAGCCAACGGACTTGTAAAATCTGATAAGTTACAACAACAGCACATTAATTCATTTTAATAAAAGGCACAAAATCAAGATTAAAATTTAAGACAACGAAAAAAATTATTGTGAAAAATAATAGTTAGCTGTGGGCGGTTATAAAAAAATTAACAATGCATATTTGTTCATATGACCACATTTAATAAATTGCAAAAAAAAAAAAAAAAAAAAAAAAAAAATGTACCGATAAAACACTTTATAGAAAGACAAATGTTTTAATATATTCCAAATATCTTAAAAACGTTTTTAATAATACAAAGTTTATTTCTTTGTGAAAGCGGACAGAAAAAAAATAAACCCATTAAGTGCTCTGAAAATCGATTTGCATATGAAAACTCCAATAGCAAAAGAGCCCCGGTGAAAGGATAAGAAAAACAACTAAACTCACCCAAAAAGAACAACCGATATTTAATATCTAAATGGCAGAGCAGGAAGTAAGCAACTCGGAAGAAACCTTTCTCCTGATTATACACAGTTCACCACTGTTAGATAAGCTATATTCCTCCAACAACAACAAAAGAAGAAAAAAAAAAGAGTATAACTTTTAAAAAGAAACAATAAAAGAAAGAAAAAATGGCTGCAACGACTAGAAGATTGATAGCTTCTTCTTCGCACAGCTTGCAGTGTTGCTGCTGTTTTCATTCTGATCGTTTGCTTCTTTATGTTCCAGGTGCTTTTTTGTTTTTCCCCTCTTCCACGCCAGATGAGTTGACGCTGAAGGTAACTTTCTTCCAGTAAAAGCAACATTAGAAAGCTATTAACGTGAGAGTGGAGAAGGGTTAAATGATTCGTAACGAACGCGGGCAGTATGTTTTTTTTTATCTTGTTATTTTTATCACTCACTTATTTCTCTCTACCGCGCTTTCTCCAATTTTTATTCCTTTGCTTAGAGAAAGGAAGAGTTCTAAATTAAAACAGTGTAATGTAATTTAGAAGCAAATTGCACACTTACGTTTTCACGGCACATTTAAATTTCGCAGTGTTTTGGAAACATTTTCTAGCATTGCCTGGACTTAGTTGAGTTGAACTGGAAGTATTATCAATAGAAAGAGATAAAAGCACATTTTTTTAAATATGCGAAATTTCAACAAATTCGTTGGCAGCTACGAGGCAATTCAGAATAACGTTATTTTAGAGGGAAAATGATTGATGAATTTTGAGCTAAACCTGCTTCTCGGCATCATGCATGAATGAGTTTAAAACAGAACAAAATGATGGCGGCAATTTAACGAAAATAAACTCGATGTTAGTTAACATTTTCATTTTATACATTTTTCACATCATTTTTCTTCAATGAATATATGCGTAAGCGAATGATTTATTTTGTTTATAGAAGGAGTAAAAATCCTGTTTTTCAATAAATGTAATGTTTTCATATAAAAGCCAGCAAAGTATAGAAAAAGAAATAACGGGAAGACCTAGTGAAGAAATCTTACGTGAATTTCTGAAACATTAAAACTCAAGCTGTTAGTAATAGCATTTTAACATATTTATTTACTACACATTTTTATTGTTAATAATTTCACTCACGATATAAGCTTAAATATTTATCTGTAATCTTCAAATAGCGCCAAACTGCAAAAAGACTCGGAAAATATTGCGAGTATAGATAGCATTTACATAATTTTAGGAGGGGAGGGAAAGTCGGTGTGTGTGTGTGCGCGCGCGCGCGCAATGTATATGGCTTACATGTATATGTATAAAATATATATATATATATATATACAATGTTATGTTCTAACGTATTTAAAAAAATTCAGATAATACTATAAACTGAACAATAAATAATTACTTTTCAATTTTTTAAAATATTCTCTGTTTACTGTACATTTGATGTACAGATGGTGTACCGAATTCCATCCGTGTACTGTAACATTTTGGTTATATTAATGTCCCTATCTCAAAGCAAGGGGGCCATTTTGGATCAACCTTGTAATTTTGAACCCTGTTCAGATGACGAGGACGATACCTGAGACGAAATCCCCACTTTCGCACTTCAACAACCGGAGTATATATGCTTCTTCTTCTTCTTACATACAGCCGACCACCCCACCACCACTGAACGCAGCAGTATCGTCAGGGAGTATGTATGATGCACGACGGATTAACAGGCCTGCATAAGCGATTTAACTGTAAAGAATCTATTTTCGAACCTGAAATTCCGAGGCCGAGTCTTCACCAATAGGTCACTGCAATCTACCACATAAATTAAAGGCGTTTAATTTATCGTGTTCACTCACAAACATAATTATAAATATGGTAGCCCCACCAACACAACCCCAGCACTTGGAGGGATTAGAAACAAGAAGTTTTCGAAATTTCGATTATAACACATTATAAATTTATGAAATTCCAATGTTTTTCCTTAATGTTTTTCAAATATTAAAAAAAATCAAGCTTAAATTAAAAATTGTTTATACTATAATGCATAAACAATTTTTAATTTAAGCTTGATTTTTTTAGCTAAGCTACTAATTTGCATAAAGGTTCATTTATATAATTTGAAAATTTCTTTCTCGTTAAAAAAATAAAAATTAATTATATCTAAAAAATAAAGATTGCAATAAACACAAGTGGATAAAAAAAAACCCTCAACATAAAAAAAAAATCCTAACATAATCCATGTCTTTCTTATTAACATTGTTTTAAAGTCCCATAACAAAAGATTGCTAATAAACAATAAGAAAATTAATGAGAATGGTAGAATTAAGGAATTATGAACATGAAAGTTAAGTATTTATTTTTTTTAAAAAAATCTAAAATAGCGAATGCCAAGTAATCAAAGTAAAACCTAACTACAATATATAGAGAAAATGAGAGAATTTAAACAAAAGGATTTGAAGCGGGCATTCATAGCAAAGCCTCCGCATTTTCTCCGGTAAAGAAACGGAAAGAAAAAAAAATAACACTTGAATAGGTCCCGAAATGATCAGGATAAAAGCCCTCTTTTTCACCCCACTTTTTTTTTTTTTTTTTTTTTTTGTAAGCCGCACGTTTTCAACACATGAGGCCTCAATGCCAATAGCATTTAGAATAGGAGAGATACACGGATTTCCCAAAGACGGAGGGGTGGGCTGAAGGGTGGACGAAGAAGAGTAAAAAGTCTTTCAACAGACGCAAGCATATGAAAGAGATTGAAAAATCCGAAACATGTAGAA
>JAPMOQ010060822.1:504313-553998 GCA_026543055.1 Argiope trifasciata
TTTTTTTTTTTTTTTTTTTTTTTTTTTTTTTTTTTTTTTTTTTGCTAGCCCACCCCACACACACCCATCCACAAAAAAAAACTCGAAACGCTAGTATCAGGTTTAAAGCGGTTTCAAATTTATGACGTAATACGCAGGTATCAACTTTTTAAAAAAAAAATGAAGCTTTGTTATTCTTTCGATAGCAATGAAGTCATAGTTTTACATTAATCCTTCAAAAATGCATCTGCTGTTAAAGAAGAATATGTAATAATAAAGCAATACTAGTTCAATCAAGTACAGCATCTGCTTTCAAAAGAGAATATACAATAATACAATACTGGGAAAAGCCGTTAAAAAATATTTACGATTAAAAGATGTTGATGATTATTGCCATTTATGCTTTATTCATTGCCTACGCGATATCGTGCTTCAATTACGCATTGCCTTGAATTATTCAAAAACTCCTAACGGAAACATCATCATGGTCTCGCACAATAATATAAATAGAAAAAAAGATGAAACAATAAAAAAAAATTTCAACGCGTAAAAAATCAACATTTGAAAACATTACGAAAATTTTCTCAACCATCAAAAACCATAAAAACCAATCCCGATTCGATCCGAAAATATGAAAATGAAAGAAACAAAAACAAAATTAAAGAAAATGCCTCGTCTCACGCTATTAACTAGGAAACTTCCGGCCAAAGCCAAGGGAGAAACATTATTAAGATAGTTGAACCTAAAGAGCAAAGTCATAGGAAGCAAATACTTTATACGCAAGCATGTCCCCTACACGCATAAATGAAAGATCCAATATTATGAAGAAACGGGTCTTGATGATGAAGTAAAAAAAAAAAAATGAAATTATGAATAAAATTACGGTGTTCCTCAAAATTACCCAAGGAACCCTCTCCCTTCTAATTCCTCCTCGGCCATTTTCGGGGGACTAAAAATATTTCCTCCCCGTATTAATCTAGTGGAGTTATTTTTACGTCATTTTTTGAAAATCCATTTAATGCTTTTAAGCGAAAAAGTCGACATTAAAACGAATGAGAAACTAGAGGCATGATTTTTACCTTCAAATCCTCCCTTTTCGAGTTCTAAAAACTAAGCCAAAATACTGAAATGAAATTATAACCAAACGATTTTTTTTAATAGGAGGAGGGGACCAGCAGGAGGAAAAGGTGATTTTTTTTCTTTCATTAATAAAAGACCCCTTTTTCCCCCCTATCATCTAGAACACGCACGGAAATTTTATTTCTTCCTAGGTGCATCTAATGTGTTTTCAAGTATATGGAAGAACCCTTTGCCTTTTACTTTCGTTTCAGCAGACGAGAAGAAAAAAAATCCTTTCACTTTTTTTTTTTTAATTCTTTCGCTCGTTTCTTTTTAATCTTCGCTCTCACCTGCCTTAAAATAACGCAATCCCAACTCTATCGTAGTCATTCCCACCCTCCTTTCCCAAGTTTAATTCTTTATATAAAAGAAAACTTTAAATGAAATAAGGTTGTTTTTTTACTAGTTTTAGATGAAAAAAATATATATACACTCAGTAGTGAGAAGAGAAGTCTTTCAATTTCACGGGAAATTCTAGAGTGTTGGATTATTTTTTAAAGAGCAGCAAAGATTGAACATGCACGTCCGTAAGAAGTAATTTTTCCTCGAAATTGCGGAGTATGGTTTTTTTAATGAACTTTTTTTTTCCACAGACGGTTGATAATCAGCACAGGAAAATTAAACATGATAAACAACATTTTTGGGGACAAGAAATGGTTCTATCATATGTCTTTCAAATGATCAGACAACTTAAGGCCTTATCACACGGTGAAATTTCGCCAGCACTTTTCCATTTCTACCCTCAAAAACCGGTCAGGCAAGTTTCATAATCAACAACTTTATTGAACCAGTTCGAAAATGTTATCGGAAATATTGTCCGCAAACGAAATTCAACCAATCATGTGAAACTTTGAAGTGACGTCACTTTCCTTGTCGTTTGCTGACGGAAAGTGCCGAAGGTATCTTGCCGTGTGATAAGGCCTTTAGGCATGAATACTTAATACCAGGATACAATCAATTACAGACGTTGTTATTGGTCATAGCGAGGATCAAACTAGCGACCTTACGGTTCGTAGCCAG
This sequence comes from Argiope trifasciata, assembly GCA_026543055.1. Taxonomy (NCBI): domain Eukaryota; kingdom Metazoa; phylum Arthropoda; class Arachnida; order Araneae; family Araneidae; genus Argiope; species Argiope trifasciata. The sequence goes on from JAPMOQ010060822.1 coordinate 506,432, forward strand.
ATAACATGACCAAAAAATAAAATTGATCATTCAGTCTTAAGATTGTTATCTGGCTTATTAAACTTCCACTACAGACTACAATAGCCTACTTTAACTTATACAAGGGGATTATATAAAAAAAAATTCCCGATATACGAAACCGTACCTGCGACTTAGTTCTATTTCAAGGGGGTGACTAGGCGTAGTTAAAATAAAAGCAAGCAATATATATAAAAAAATAAAAAAATTCCTACTTAGGTTTAGAAGGTAAGTTTTTATTTTAGTTACTTTTTATTAAAGGATTACAATTAATTTAAATATGTAGACACATATGACGGAATCGCAATATTCAGTTGCAAAATAAAAAATAAAAATTCCAGCGATCTACATGCTCCACCACTGACGGTATTTATTCCTACTAAGTATCTTATATAAGAAAGAACTTACAATAAAAATATAAATATGAAAATATTTCCAAATAAAACTAAAATTAATATACCTAAAAATTATTGATTTTCGCAACACGTTAAGAGTGTACCAGTGTTTTGCTGTCATTGACAAAACTCAAATGGAATGATTAAATTAACTTTTATTGCAAACTAAACCGAGGAAAGTATGATGTTCAGTACATGTGAAATGGTAGCGTAACGTTATAGAATAAATATAGGATGTGATATTTTCCACATAACTCCGCAACAGCTGTTTAGTGACAAAAGTCATGGGATGACTGTTAATATCGTGTCGGTCCTCCTTTTGCCCGGCGAAGTGCAACAACTCGACGTGTCATGGAGTCCACAAGTCGTTGGAAGTCCTCTGCAGGAATATTGAGCCATGCTGTCTGTATAGACGTCCATAATTGTGAAAGTGTGGATGGTGCAGGAGTTTGGGCATGAACGGACCTTTCAATGATGTCCCATAAATGCTCGATGGGATTCATATCGGGCGATCTAGGTGGCCAGATCATGCGCTGGAATTGTCCGGAATGTTCTTCAAACCAATCGCGAACAGTTCTGGCCCGGTGACATTGCACATTGTCATCCATAAAAATCCCATCGTTGTGTGGGTACGTGAAGTCCATGAATGGCTGCAAGTGATCTGCAAGCAGCTGAACATAACCATTTCCAGTCAATGATCAGTTCAGTCGCACCAGAAGACCGAATCCATGCCATGTAAAAACAGCCCACACCATTATGCAGCCACCACCAGCTTAAACAGTGCCTTGCTGACAGTTTGGGTCCATGGCTTCGTGGGGTCTGCGCCACACTCGAACTCTACCATCAGCTCGTAACAATTGAAATCGTGACTCATCTGACCACGCCACGGTTTTCCACTGGTCTAGGGACCAGTCGATATGCTCACGAGCCCAGGAAAGTCGCTGCAGGCGATGTCGTGCTGTCAGTAAAGGCACTCGAGTCGGTCTTCTGCTGTCATAGCCCAAGGAAGACAAATTTCGCCGCACAGTCCTATCGGACACGTCCCTCGTACGTCCCACATTGATTCCTGCAGTTATTTGACGAAGTGTTGCGTGTCTATTAACATTGACCATTCTACACAGACGTCGGCGGTCTCGGTCGTTAAGTGCAGGTGGTTGCCCACTGCGCTGTCCATAATGGGATGTGATGCCTGAAATTTCATACTCTCGGCACACTCTTGATACTGTGGATCTCGGAATGTTGAATTCACTAACGATATCCGCAATGGAATGACCCATGCGTCTAGCTCCAACTAAAATTCCACGTTCAAAGTCTGTTAATTCTCATCGTGCCGCCATAAATCACGAAAAACCTGTTCACATGAATAACTTGGACACAAATGAAAGCTCTGGAAAACCAACTGCGCATTTATACTTTTTCGCTGCGATACTACTGCCATCTGTATATTTGCATATTGCTATCCCATGACTTTTGTCACTTCAGTGTACTTCAACCATAATGATACCTTGCATGCGGCAGATGGTACCTAGAACCAAAACACGATCTACGCTAAAAGGAATATGGTGAAATTCACGTCTCTGTTCACACCACAGTGGTTTTCTTTACAATGATATATATCCTAAAAGCATAATTGCTACTAATGTAGAGATACTATGGGAAGTACATAACATAAAGAGGACATTACAGATGGCAATAATAAAGAAACTTTTCTAACGCTTACAAAGAAAAAAAAATTAATGTTATTTATATAACGACGATTTTGTTACGAATGCTAAATAATAATAAGCATAATTAACAATTATGTTATTCTCAATTAAATAAATTTTTCTACATAACCTTGAGCGGCATCTACATGTTATTTACACTCCATTTTCCAAAATAATAGTTTTTATATGATGAAGGACGCAGTCCGACATTTCGCGACTTTTCATTTGTTGGAAATCACACCAAATCTTGATTGCTGGGAGGGCAACATCTAAAAGAAGCAAGGGTGTTCGAAAAAAAAGAAAAAAGAAAAGAGCCATCTATTTTTTTCCCCCATTCCAATAAAGCCATTATAACATCTTAATATCCAATAGAGTGCAAATTATTTGAAATTGCTATGAAATGTTATGATGATACTACAGTTAGTGGGGAAAATTATATGGAGAATTCATGAAGACATGAAAAGACATGAAAGAATAGTTTGCTAATAGCATTTGATGCGACATGATGGGAATTACAAGATTAAAAAACACGGAGATAACACGATAAATCTTAAGAAAAGAGTCCATTTTTACGGGAGGCGAGCTCTATATAAAAAACTATTCTGAATAGGATTACAAATATTTTTACAGACGAAGATGCGTATTGAAGCTAACAAAACAAAAAAGTAAATTTTAAAATTTATAATCCATATTTAAACTTTCAATTCCCTGAATTTTTAATATAAAGATTTAAAAAGATTGGTGAATGAAGTATTTTGAAGTAACTCCAAATGAATTAACAATGTTTGAATTGTTTATTTAAGAAAGAAAACTAATCGTGTGTTCTTTATTCGTATTTAGGTATTATGCCTACCATAACTCGAGAAGCCTGGTTGGTAGAGCGTCAGTTTCGTAACCGAAAGGTCGCGGGTTCTGTCCTCGTCTTGATCAAAGACCGCCGTGTTGGCTAATGGCAGTTGGGGCACGTTAAATATATCGATACTGCAAAGTCCTCCAAGTTCCCATAACAAAACGATACCTCTGGGGGTACTGAATCAGGGATGAATCGGTCTCTGATTTGGATCTAAATTCCGACTTGCTGATGGTTTAATGAGTGTATGAATGAATTCGACCACCCCCTAAAAAGGGTTGTGTCGTGTGTGTGAGCTAGAAGTCAGACTTTTGCCCTCTGGGTGCTCAGGGGTCTTTACCCTCAGAAGCTACTGCACCCCCTTTCCGTGAAAAACACGGACACGACAACAACATAACTCGAGAAGAAAATATCTGCAGGCCGGGATAGCCTGTTTTGTAAGGTGATGGTTTGGGATTTCGAGCCCCTCCGGTCGGAGACTCTACGTGCATATGGTGGCTAGTGCACGTATAAATCTATCATGGCAGCCAAATCCTCCTTGTCGTAACAATACAAGTGAGGATACTGGTCCAGAGGTCATTGTTCTCCAACTCAGGTCTAAATTAAGATACGAGAATAAAATACACTAATGAAGTACACCTCATAAAAAGGGTTACAACACGTGAGTAGCTAAGTCTTAATCTTGTACCTAGATGGTGCTACGGAATGCAAGAGACGCTTTCTCGGCTTTAAAAAAAAGCTGATTTCGTCAGAGGTTTGTCTTTAGCAAGAGTCGTTAGAAACAACAAGAAAATATCTTCACATCTTTTATTAATAGTTAATTAACTGTCTCAAAACTTTCATTAACATGTTCCTTAAATTTCATTACATTTTTCGGAAAATTTTGAGGAAAAGCAGCAGAGTACAGGCCACATCAAAACTTCATTTTTGCCCAAGTTCACTGGTGGATAACCTTTAAGCCGCAATTGGGAATAAAATCAAGCCAAACAGTGTTTTAAAATATCAAAGAATCTTTTAAATAGAAATGAAATACTTGCAAACATCTAGCACACTCGTAACAATTTATAAATGAATGAATCAAAGAGAAAAGAATGGATCCCAATTCACTTTTATACCATTTCATGGAAAATTAAATTTAAAAAGTTGAAACATCCCAATACAACCTTTAATATAAATCTCTGAAAGCATATTGAAATTCCATTGAAATAATATAAAAATTACATTTTTAGATAAAAATATTGCAAAGGCTTACGTTTTGAAAATGGGGCTTATAATAATCATAAACGAATAAAAAGAATCAGAATTTTAAACTAAATCCACATCTTTCGAGCGCATTGTTTTAAAACTACATTGTAAAAGATTTAATTGAAAATTTATAAAGGGGTAAAAAAAAAAAAGGAGAGCTTTGCAGCACTAGAGATTTACAAACCTTAGTGTTAGCAATTTATTTAAAAAAAAAATTAAAAAATTCACTTGACTAGTTATAAATATGAAAGAACAGTCTTTTAAGCAATTAATACCCAAGAGAAATTCTCCGAAATGAAATTTCCTACCTCAATATTAAAAGAAAAGAACAAGAAAAATGTATAATAAACTTAAAAAGAAAATAACGGAGTTATTACTTAGCGCTGAAGAAAAATCTTTTGTATCAATAGACTTAATAATAATCCTCCTTTCATTAAAATTTCAAATTTATTTAAAAAGGCAAGAGCCGATCTTTTTATTACACGCCGGGACCGAATTTATATGCAATACTTGGGATGTTTATAAAAGTTGGGAACAGATTTGCTCGGAGAAATGCAGTTTAATCTGCATATAAATTTTTCACTTTTATAGGATAGAAATTGTTAAGAATTTGTGAAACTTTTTCAGCTAGCTCATGGGAAATTTATTAACATCACAAATGAAGGTGAATGTGAGATAATAAAAATTTATTAGCGTCACACTATCCCCTCCCTATTATTCATTCAAAAATTTCTTTATTAAAAAGTTTCTATTCAAATAAAATAGAAAACCAGTTTCGATAGAAGATTTACTTTTGACTAAATTAAATGAGGATTAAATATTGCAATATTAGACAGCAATACGACCCACAGTGAGATTCGAACTATCAACTTTTTTTTTTCAGATGTCAAAGAGATGCAACTAAACACAAGTTGTTTAAAGGAGGGTACATTTGTTCCTTTTTCGTTTTTTCTTCAGAAACAGGAGAGTTTTCGGTGTGCTTCCTTTTTCTATAAGCGCTCTGATGCGCTAATTGTAAAGAGAGTACAAATCAACACAATTGAAGAGTTTGATGCAAAAAGGAGGTTGTTCCACTTATTCAAGGTTGCAGAAAACCGTTTAGTTTAGTTAGATTAACGTCCCGTTGTAAAGCAACATTAGGGTTAATTTGGGACGGTATCCGTTATTTTGAACCACGGTTAGATGACTGAGACGACACCTGAACTGGCACCCCCTTCTCCACACCACACCAGCGAGTTGCAGAGAGCAGTAAAAAACCGTCTGAAATTTCTAAATTCAAATGAGACAGTCAGCTCCATCCCTTGAGTAACGCAAGAACTACGTTTAGACATCTTAGTTCTCCGGTTCTTTTGACATCAAAAGAACAAGAATTTTATTATTATTAACCAAGTGACAATGCATACAACTCCAAAATTTCCCAAAGTGGAGCTACATCCTTTTGGCAGCAAACTCTTCAATTCTTAAATATTAGTATTTGATTTTTGTTCACATGTTACATCAAAACTCGACAGTAATTAAATACACGATGAGTGAAAGAAAGAACTAATAATTGAGCTCTTTTGTTGTGTTTCTCAGAGAAAGAGATTGTCTTGGTGCATTCCTTTCCTAGGGGTTGCGGTGGCTTTGTGATAACGTTCCGACTACGGAACTGCAGAGTTTCAGTTCCGTTTCAAAGACCAGTTCCCACCAAAGAACTATCGAGTAAACGATCCTGGTTCATGCTAAATCCATCAGAGCCAAACGGATAAGCAGTGTGGAGAGGGGAATACCACCCCAGGTGTTATTCTCGTCATCTGACTGAAGGTTCAAAATTACGAAGTTTGTCCCAAGGTATCCCTAGTGTTGCTTTAAAACGGAACGTTAACGTAACTAAACTAAAATTCCTTTTATTGAAGCGTCCCAATCGCACAAGTTTTTAATACATTAAACAAAAGGGTTCTTGATATTTAGTCTGTAAATAATCTACTGCTAAATAAATGAAAAAAGCTAAGAATTTCTTGATACCAAGAATGACATTAAGTTAGTGGTCAGTATCTCGTTGTCCATTAATGGTGCATTTGAATTTTTGTAATTCATCCCTCTCCAATAATTTACAATTCAATCTATACTGTGACTATAATGAATTAACGTAATCATTGAAAATAATAAATCCATCTCTTAGCTTCAACCAATTTTTACAAGTCTCTTGTCATCTTAAAGCCGTTAAAAGCATAACTGTGCGTTTATACTATATTTAGTTTCAGCATTTTTCTGTTATGCGGGCATAAGATGCCGCCAAAGAGAGACAACCGCGAGTCAAATCACTAAGCGAAGTGAATGACAAAACAAATGTCGCCAGTGTCACCAAAACGCGAACAAAGTCGTCCACTGTACCAGATGTTTCCAAAGGATTTTAATAAATTAAAGAATTACTCAAAATTATTTAGCTGCTATCTATTACTTACTGAATGTAACCGGCAATTCTTCTAATTATAATGATACTTCTAACCGGTTCTTTTGACGCCAAAAGAAATACTGCCCTTTCCTTCCCCCCCCAAAATGTAATAGAATATCCCGTTTTCAAGCCGACTAACTTCTACTTTTAGGGTTACTGGGGTTTTTCCTGACGGTAAGACATAACTACGTGAAATTTGAAGTAATTTTGCATTTTTGGGGACTTTGCCGTATTCCCGACTAACGATTAATTGGCGACTTTTCCGTTGCGCCCGTATTAATGAAAAGTACCCTAGTTTCTAATGGGAAGTTGACTTTTGAGAAAATGTAACTGCATATCCGTATTTTTTATGAAACTGCATAGAAATAAACGCACAATTTCTATATTTGCTTTAAAAAAACAAAAAAAAATGAGTTTATGTATTTGATGAAACAATTAAAATGATTTTTGATATAAATGAAAACGGTTTGAATTTCACTCTAACTTTAAAAAATAAAACTGACGTTAAAATTTATGCCAAAAAACAAAATCCCAAAATACAGAGAAATTCGTCATTATATAATCAAGATGAAATAGATTATTTTCTGAATTTAAAATGGCACTGAAATATTTTTCTTTCATGTAAATATACGAAATTATGACAGGAAAACGTCAAATTCTCGCATATTTTTGATTAATTAAGAGTTTAGTAAAAATTTCAAAGAAATTGCTCCGATGTAACTATTCCCATCCTCCAAAAGATGTATATGACAAATTAAAAAACTCTAGATCAAAAAATTTGTCCTGCAATGTGCGAGCACACACACACACATTTAGTAGCAGAAATTTAACCGTAATTTTTCTGATTACTACATCAAATAATTTTCCACAATCAAATAATTTTTACATCTTCTGTCTGCAAATATATATAATTTCATTTCAAAATTATTTCCGACAAAAATTTAGTGAATCTAGGAATCAGAATAAACAAAAGAAAATATTTAAGGTGGTCCAATTCAAGTAACATTTATACATATATTTAAACAACCCCCTCCCCAACCAAAAGAAACTCTTCAAAACAAACTTCAAGCTTAAAATGAAACTTCAAAGCTAAAGACCGAACGAAACAAACTATTTCAACAGTTCCAAAGAAAATCAGCAGCAAGCATCCAACCAGCTCGATATCTTCCAGCAAGGCAAGATCACTTAAAGGAGACCAACAAGTATCAACATACAACGAAATAAGGAAGATGAGGAAACGCCGTCCATTCTCATCCGTATTTACAATTCACTGCCAGCCTTCCCCCATCAGATCGCATTTTCGAGCAGCAATTCTTTTTCAGCAAGGGAATCAGACACAATGGATCCCTTTAAACATCTGAAATCTCCCCCAATTCCAACACCTATAATATGTTTTAGATTCAACATTTTGGATCTTTTCTGAGAAATTCAAACTCAAATAAGACTCGAATGGGATCCTGAGTGCATTCTCATGTTTCTTCGAGTGTATTTGTTCTTTCTCATTTCATTTTTTTTCCTTGTATCTCATTTTTATTTTTCTCTCCCCTCCTACACCCTTCTCTCATCTATCTGAGATGTCTATTTTTTTTCCCCCTGCCATCTCCCCTTCTGGCTCTTTTAATTCAGATATATTTCTCTGCTTTTCCATTTCCTCTATTTCCCCACCCCCTTTCTTTTCGTTCTTTTTTCATGAGAGAAAAGTCATTTTTTTTTCTTTTCTTTTTTCAAGAAAGGTCACCATCTGCAAAAGCTGATTTTCAAGGATGATAAAGTCCGTCTAGTGAAGGGGTGGTGTTTCGGATATATGTGAAATCTCATGGGACAAGACAGTTCCGGCTTTATATCCTACCAAAAATCGAAATACTTCCGTTTTACTTTCCTAAGTTCAATGACAGCAGAGGGGGGGGGGAGATTATGGTTTAGGACAGACAAGTTGATATCACACTATTATGATGTAGTCTCAAAAACAGTGCCTTATAAACAGACCGGAATGTATTTAATACTTCCAAAAAACCTGGGTGTGGTGGCAATGTCATCAATTCTTTAAAGGAAACGAATCATGAAGGAGAGAAAAAATAAATATTTGATTTAATCACATATTATATTCTCAATAGCGTTTTTTTTTTCTTGTATTCTAGCAAAAATATGACGCGATTCGTGTTTTACATTACAGCAGGGAAAGTAAAGAGTGAAATATAACTACAACCCCCTCAAGATTAATTTCGTAGTCTAGATCGTGGGATTTCTACATTATTATATAAGTACGCAAATTCAAACATGGACAAACAGTTACTCGCTTAAAGGAGAAGAATCTAAGTTTCTGCAATTAACAGTTCTAAAGAAAACACACACATACTACATTCGCTTATTTAGCTGCATTTTCATTTTCAGAAAGAGAGAGAGAGAAACGAGAGATTTTTCAAACTCGAGAACGTCAAAAACCTTTTAGCATAAGATATTGTCCAATATTGCCAGATGTTATTAAAACAGGCCAACAATATTATTGGGGCCTGTCATAACAATTTGTAGATGTCATAATAATGTTATTGGGTGTTTTGTTAGGGAAACATGCTATGTCACCAAAATTTCAAGGCAGAATTACAAAACTATTACAATAATTATTTTTAAATAAAATACTTTACCATTATAAATGCATGCATGCATGCATCTCTCTCTCACACACACACAAACACACACAAAGTCAAGGAAAAAAATGAGCTGATTCCTGGACGTCAATTATTACTATTATTCCAGAAAACTTTTTTTTTTACCAAAAATCTTAATTTCAAGAATATATTTTGAATAATCTGCAAGCTTTAAGATTCGAACAGATTTAAGAAAGCAACCATTCTCATACTTCATCACATAAAACACCGAATTTCCAATGAATAAATTTAAATAAGACAGGAAACAGGATTTTAAGTTCATACTATTTAACCATACATATAAACAGATTCCAATGAGCATGGTCTTTAATTTCATGTCTATGCAGTAAAAAAACTAGATGTGCAAAATAACACAATTGAATTTTGCGAAAAGAAATGGGTATCATTTTGCATTACTTAAAACTGCAGAATATTATATTACAGCACATATTTGAAAGTTTTAGAAAAAAAAAATGTCTATTTTGAAGATTTTCGAAAAGTTAACACTCTATTCAACAAGTATAAACAACCTCTACATAAAAAAAGGGTTTTTTTTTTATTATTATTCAAAGGATTCGATTTTGACTTAGTTTAACTTCATTATATTAGCATAATATTTCGAAATAGACAATAGCTATTTATAGACAGATGTAGACATTTTCAACAACTGGACTGTCATCCTCCCACCATAAGCTTCGATATTAAGAAATTATTATTACATAAATAAGAAGGCATCTGAGCCAGCATGATTTCATCTGCATCAAATAAGCACATACAGTGGCTCTGGCAAAAACAGGTCTAGAAACACGACAACCTCTGGATTTATCAAGCACCTACCTAGATCATGTCAGCTCTAAACAGTTACTTCACGAAGGAGACAGTCTTTAAAACACGAAGGAGATAGTCTTTAATACCAAGGACGGATACTCGAACATCACGATCCTTGAATTCGATAATCTCAAGTGAAGTCGTATCACTTAACTGCACTCTTTATTGCAATTTAAAATATTATAACATATTTTAAATAAAAAAATAAAAACATAAGTGAAAGTGAAAAAAAGTGAAAAAAATCATTATATTATATTCATAAGTGAAAAAAATTTCAGCATTTAATGAAATCAAAAAATATTTCACTTGGAAAAAAAAATTTATTCAATAATTACATATACTTAGGACAACACGATCCTCGAATTCGATAATCTCGGGTGAAGTCGAATCATCAAGCTATGCTCTTTAGTGCAATTTAAAATATTTCAACATTTTTTTAAATCAAAAAATATTTCATTTGAAAAAAAAAAAACATTTGGTTCAATATTTACATATACTTAGGAAAAGACATATTCTAAGATTTTGTCTTTTTCCCGTCGTATCAACTAAAAATGTCTCAAAAAAAAAAAAAGTGACGCCAAATTAAAATTTAAATCCTTAATTTTTCAGTGACACGAATTTAATTCTCATAGAATGTATTTTTAACATTTTAATAAATCTTTCAAAATTAATTTTATACACAATTCTAAAAATAATTTTTATTGCTGAAGAACAAGAATACATATGAAGAACCGTTGCCAGAATCTATTAACAGAATTCTGGAAGAAAGCTAAAAAAAAAGATGAAAAGCAGGCGATTAATAATTAATTCAGGTCGGCTTTCATGTTTTTAATTAATGAAAAATTGTTAATTATATTAAATCTTTCATAAATATATTTCTTGGATCACAATATTTGAATGAAAATTTGAAGAATTTATATTGCAAAAATTAGTTTCAGACAAAAATCATCTGATTCTGTTTGGTTTTAATAAAAAAAATATTTAAGACGATTGATAAAAAATTTTGCCTATATAATATTTTATCCAAAAGTTGTCTTTATGTTAAAAAAATAATACAAATGAAAATATTTTACTTCGGGTACGATGCCGAATATATTAGTCAGTGTTTTAATTTGAAAACCGCAATATTTAAAACGAACAACTCCATGAAAAAGAAATCGCTTCAGACCTTCACTATTTCGAATAATTCTTTTTTAACATAATAAAAATTTTAAAAAAAAAATCTTTTTGAAAACGCCAGACAACCCAAAAATTTCCCACGTACATTTCGTTACATTGCAGAAAACACTATTTCGCACTCCCAAACAAAAAATATAAAATCGGAAAAGAGTGGGGAAAAAAACACATATTTCCTGAAAGCACCGCTCCCACCATAAAAACCTAACCCATTTAGTTGCTAATCGAAACAACTACAGCATCAGACAGTTTTCCCCCATCACTTTTTTTATACCTAACCTTCCATTTCAGAAGATTGCGAGTCCCTTCCTTGAAGGAAAAGCCCCAATCCATTATTCAGGCGAAACAAGGCATCGAACAATGCGAGCATTACCTTACCTCGCCCGTTAATCCACTCAACCAAGGGTACCTCTTCTCTCTACCCTTAATCAAATTACTGGGGAAAAGAATTCATTCTGCGAACGCAAATCGGTAGCTTATCTTGAAAGGGGGCAGGTAAAGGGGGTAAGAAGTGCCACCTTAAATCAAAATCCCCCGGCGAAGTTTCGTTAGAAGCAAACGAAAACGAGAATACAAACACTCATTCTCAAAGCGAAAATTCCAGGAGTTGAGAGACGAGTTAAGTGAAGTTTTGGGAAAGGCATTGGTGTTGATCAGTAAGAAGATTGTAATAGGGTGGGGGGAAGAGAGTTTTGGTAAGTGGAAATCAAGCTCGTTTTTAAATGAATTATTTTAACGAGTTTTAACAAACAACAGTTATTGTTAGTTTAACAAACTCTGGCTTAGTAGCATGGGTGAGTGGAACTTGCGCTCACTCGTTAGCTAGTGCTATTTGCGCTCACTTTGTAAGTTTACTGGATCTTAATTACCTTTGACAGTAAAACTTGGCAACACTATTTAAAGATGGAGCACAAGTGACACACAAGCTAGTAACATATACCAATAGAGATTACAAGGTCATTCGAATATGAAGCCCTACTCCAACCATAAAAAAATTAAGGAGAATTACAATTTAAAATCTGAAATGACGATAGTACGATTATGTTTTAGACTTAATTCGACTGATTTTATCTTATTTTAAAATTTTGCATTTAATTATATAGCAGCAATAATGTGCACACACAAAAGTATTTAAGATTAACCTTTGTAGAAGGCATTGTTGTTGCTCGCCAAGAGAATTGTAAGCGGGAGTGGTGGTAAAGAGGTTTTCGGTAAGTGCTCAGACTCGTTTTCAAATTATTTTAAAAAACAACAGTCATTGCCAGTTTAACAAACTTTGGGTTAGTAGCATGGGATAGTCGAATTTGCACTCAGTCGCTTTTGAGCTCACTCATTAGCTAGTACTATCTGAGCTAACTTTTTAAGTTTGCTGGAGTTTAATTACCTTTGGCAGGAATACTTCGTAACACTATTTAAAGAGTGAACGCAAGTGAGATACATTCATTATAAATCATTAGATTTCAAAATGTAATCAAATATTAACCCCCCCCCCTACCATTAAAAATTAAAAAGAAGCCGGACTTACGATCTAAAATAACGTAGTAAGATAATGTTTCAGGCTTCATTCCACAGTCTTTATCTTATTTTTTTTATCTGCATACAATATGTAGCTGTTATAATGAGCAAAAAAAAAAATGCATTTAATATTGTCTCAAAGTGTCAATATAATTCCAACAGTTCAAGTATTAACTATTATTGTAACATAAATTAGAGAAAATATAAATTAGAGAAAAAAATAAATTAATTATTAAAGTTAAATAAAAATTAGTTATTAGTCATTAAATATTAAAATATAAATTAGAGAAAAAATTAAGGGAATAAAAACCTTTAATGAATTCTAGAACTTCATAACATCATGAAAAGTTTGATTTGAATATGAAGGGAAAAAAATTAATCTGAAAACATAAAAAATCATTAATTTATTAAAATTAGTAAACCCCAAAAGATGACAAGGCATCAACTAATTAATATGAATCATGGAACTTTCAATACCTGACAAGATTCTATATTTAAATTCATAAATAAAACTGTGATGTAAGTCATAATTATTTTTGAAATTTTGTAACATAATTATTTTCCCGACAGACAGACGGTCAGCTCTTTGATAAGTTTGGTACAAATTTGACAATATTCTACATTTTAAATACTCAGCCAGTGTACCAAATATTACTTATTTACATCGTTGCGTTTTGTAATTATCGTGTTCTCATATATTCAGACAGACGAAAATAAACAATGAACGGATTTAGTTCAAAATTCGGCAGAAACCTACAAATATGTTCAAGAGATTTTTGAGTTGCCATGTTTATTGATAGATAGAAAAGTATAATGCGTTTTTTTTTTACCCCTAATATTTTAGCAGGTTTAAAATGCTCCGATTCGTCAAAATTTAATGAAACTAAATCGTTTGCATTTTTATTTTTTCTTATACAAAAGTAATGTAATCGTTAAAAAAAATGAATTTGAAATTTTGGCGAATTTCTTCGTTTCAGATTGCTTTCAATTCGGGGATTTAAAAGAGAGAGAGAGGGATTTTTGGTGAGGAGCGCTCTGCCTATACGTGATGTAATCACAAACAAACTATAAGTCTGTTTTAGTAAATTAGCACAACTTTTTCAGTTTCTGCCTGGTAACTAGCTTAATACGCCAAATCCATTTCACATTTGAATTTCAAAAAGCTAATTCTCTTTCGTCTTTCTTTTATCCAATAATAAAATTCCAAACCAAATTTTAATCAATAAATGTCAGTCGTCGAACACTAGCATGCTCATTATACTGTTTAAATAACCAGAGGATAGTAAATGCAAGACGATGAAGCGGTGTTATGTGAATATCTATATGTGACAATGATAATTCAAAAAACGTTTTGAGACAATCGGATGGAATTTGATATATGTTTACGCCAAATTTGTAGATTTCAGTCAAATTTGAACCACAATTCGTTCTAAGGAAATCTGTCTGCCCGGTTCGAATGGAAGTTTGGAAGATAATTACAAAATAAAAAGAGCTAAATGAATAAAATTCGGCACAAAGATTTAACAAGTTCTGTGTAGACATCAAAAAAATTTTTGAGACAAATCCAACAAGGGATTGACAGTCTATTAGTCTGCACTAGCAGAAACATGTAAATGCGGCAGCTGAAAGACGTAATAAATATATCAAATTTGGTAGGGAATTTTATGATTACAATTGCATGCATAAAATATTTGCCGCATAGTAAAAATTAATTAAGCACTTTTCTAATATACAGACCCAATGAAAAAGTCGCCAAATAATCGTAACTCGGAAAAGTGAAAAGTCGCCAAAAAGTGTAAAATTATGTCAAATTTCAAGTAGTTACATTTGGCGACTTTCTTCGCGTTTTGTTCATACTGGAGACATTTGTTTTGTCTTTTATTTCGCTTGGCGACTTGACGCGCCTTTGGTTAACATTGGCGGCACCTTGCGCCTATATAACGGAAAAGTACCATTAATTACTTTTAAAAAAAAGGATGACACGATGGATTCCAAGATGAAAGTTAAAGTTTCGCAATTATAGTAAGACAGTACCATGCAGGACGTTTTCTAGAATAACACCTTTATTAAAGAGTAGGCGATAGATTTTTGGAGAGACCACTCCAGTTGACTAATAACAAGATATTACAAAAACTCTTCAAAAATATCGCGTTGTTGATGAGAAAAGTCTCGGAAATATATTCAAAGATTTATTCCAATTTTAATCATCTAACAGAACAATTCAAAATCTAAATTGATCCGCAGGTTGATTGATTTGTTAAATCAATGCCAGCTCGGAAACATCACACACAAACTCAGACAGATAGCTCAAGTGGTAAGCACAGTCAGGAAGATTTCTGTTACATTTGTCTTAACAACGCGCACAACAGTTCTAAAACAGCTGCAGCACTTGAGCTCGAGTTATGCCGATCGTGAAATCAAGTCCGAATGCAAGATTCAATACTGCTACTTCGCATCACGGATTCAAGAAGTGTCATTCCAGAACTAGAAAGTGAGTTTAAAGGGGGGGGGGGGGGGGGTCAAAGTCATCAGTCAATTATCAATTCTACAAATATTTTCAACCCAGTCTTGCTAAAAGGATAATAAGTACATATTCGGATAGAGTCAGTTTTCCCATCAAGGGGAAATTAATCCCTTAGGGAGTTCCCTTAATAATTAATCCCTTAGGGGGTTCCATCACAATAAATCTATTGTTTACATCAAACAAATTCATTATTTGGTATGTTAATTATAAACGCTTAAAACACGTTATTGAATATGAAAGAAAATTATTATTTTTCCTTCCTGTGCAATTTAATTATATGTCAAATTATTTAGAAATAAAATGTATCATGGAATTAATTCGTTAGTATTTGATTATGCATATGAATATGCATGCATGTATTAGTAATGAGGGCAATAAATTTTCCTTTGCCTAGGGCAATGTGAAATTTCTTTACACTAAGAATTTTTTCACATTCCTTACAGCTTTATACCAGGCTTGAATATTTAATCATCAAAATGAAGGGGGGAAGGCGTTACTTTTGGGATATCCTCCCCAAAAATTTCTCGTATAATAACGGCATCATCATTATAGTTTTAATAACGGCATCATCATTATAGTTTTAATAACGGCATCATCATTATAATTTTAACATCATTATAGTTAAAATTTAGAATTTTGAGTAAGATAGTGAAACAACGCCACAAAATCCCTACTAAATATTGGTCATAATTAATTAATGACATTAATCTATTATCCTTACTGGGTCTACAATGCAGTATGTGGCAATCAATCCTTGTTCTAATACACAAATCCATATTCAAATACAGTTAATACACAAATATGCAATAACCGGATAAATATTTTGGTATGTATGTCTTTTTTCCGGCAATTTTCGACCAATTCAAAAAAAATTAAATTAACATAGGACTACAATCGTAGTAACAAAATCACGTACTAAATTTCATTTATTTAAGTCATAACATTTCGTGCAATTGCGTTTATATACACGTAGACTAACAGATGGTCAATCTTTGGTACAAAATTTGAGGGAAATCTACATTTTAGATGCTATGTATAAAATTTAATTAATCTATTTATTTATATTTCGTAGTTCTACCTGGACAACCGGACATGCAAACTTCCTCTAAATGGAAACTATACAAAATTTGAAAATTGTACAAATTTGGTGTGAAGACCATAATTAGATTTCATTAATCTTACTTAAAGTATCATGTTGGCAGTGAGGCAGGCATACTATTATGTACTTCAGACTCGCACAGATCTAAAAATCTCGTCCGAATTTTTTGATTTAATTATGATCAATTGCAATACTTTCTCGCATTATTATGAGAGCTGTCTCGTATATTACGTATACGGGACAGCAGGGTTGGGATGTAAATTTTTTAATGATTATGACGGATAATATCAGATGAAATAGGAAATCACAAATAACCAGAAGTACCCGCACGACGTTGCCCGTGGTATAGCATCCAAGAAGTAAAATTAACTTGTCTAGCCTCCACCCGATATGGCATGGGCATGTAAAGCAAAATCAAATAAACATAAAAATAGATTTTGAAATTACCAAAAATAGCTACAAAACAATATTTTATAGAACGAAAGTTTTCGGCATTTAATGTGTTTAGGCCAAGGTTGGATTTGTTTCTTTACGGCATAATGAGATTTGAATCGCTGTTTAAAACCAGACGTAAACAAAGACAGGTATGGCGTATTCATAACACAGTTCTTGCCATTTGCACGTGTGCAGTTTGAGGTTTATGCTCATGAGCGGAGTAATTAAAATCGCAATTACAAAACTCCCTTTTTTATTTTGATATGACTTTAATGTACTAACACCTTCCCCAATAAATGCTCAACAAAATAATATAAATATCTCCAAAATCCGTTAACTGTTTCTCGAGTTATTGTAGTTCAAATAAACAGAATCTTTAAAGAGACCATTTTCTACTAAGTATAGATAATTTCTAGCATAGTGTGGCAAACAAAAATTGGTCCCTTTCGATCTAAGTAGTGGAGCAACCGAGGGGCAAATGAAGGGAGTGGGGACTGATGGTTCGATCTTTGGGACTTAATTACAATTTATTTATATCATATATTAGTATCAAAATTATCATAAATATCCGAAATATTATAAAGGAACGACAAAAAAAAAATTTCCTGTCCCTCGCAAAAGGCAATCCTAAAAGCTCCAAAGTGAAAAGGGATTTTTAGAAGGTCACCTTGAAATTGCGAGAGGATTCCCAGTTACTTTAATCTTTATTTGGGCATTTGCAAGGTTAAGTTAACTTTGTACCGTATTTGAAAGTGGCTGACTAAGATTTAAAAAACACACTGCTTACGAAATTAGATTGTCAGGTATTACAAGAAAAAAAAAATCTGCAACCATTCACTATATAGCTAACAAAAAGTAAGGAAAACGTAGTCAGCAACAAAAAGAGGGGTACAGAAAAGAATTCCAAAGCGGGGGAAAAAAAGGGTTCTTTCCAAGGGTACGTGAGAAAGTCGGGGAGGGGAAAAAACTTGGGGAGAGATTTATAAAAAGCCGAAAGGGGAGGTAAGAAAGTAGGTAATGGATAATACAGAGGATGCCGCACTCTTTGAAAAGGTAGCTGCACCCGCCTCAAGTAAGTGCTTCTTGAGAAACTGACTTGGCTCCAAAAGCCTTTATTTGAAGAACTTCAGTGTAAACCACATTGACTTCTGTTCGATTGCAGGACATACAGTATCTAACAGAACAAACAACAATTGCCAGCCCACACAATGCGAACATTTAGGAGCATAAGAGTTCCTACATATTTTTAAAAATGGTTTTAAATATAAAGTAAAATTGATAAACAATTAAAATAGGAGCCATACAAAGTGATTGTTTAGAAGAGCAAAAAGCTTGAATCCATCAATGTTCGGGTGATATATTTAAATGTATAAACATTATGGAAGAAAATTAAGAAAAAACATAGAGCATAATGTGTGTAAATAATTAAATCTCACTTATCAGATCTCGCAATCCAAACATTTGGTTGCTAATAGTTTTTAAAAGTTGATAAAAATGGTTTAAAATGAGAATTTACATTGACCAGTTATTAAAATAAGAACCGTATATTGTCTGGAACCACAAAAAAAGCTCTACTCCATCAATGTTCCAGTAATATGTATGGATGTATAAGCATAATGATAGAAATTTTTTTTAAAAAAAAACATAGCACAGTGTACAGAAAAGTATAAGGTTTCTGAGTTACAAGTCTATCAAATTATGAAATTTAAAAAATATTTTGCATAGGGAGTCACTAAAACAAAGTTATACGAAATATTAAAACGAATGCTCTTTTTAGGATGTTAATTTATTTCAAACCCAGTGAATCATCTTGTCACCAAAGACAGGAATCACGTAATACAATTATAATTTACATTATTAATTTTAATACAATTATAAATTATATTATTAATTTTAATACAATTATTAATTTTTACAATTATTAATTTTTTCCAATCATTATTATGGAAAAAATGTGCAAAGCGGAATTATTTTACCTCGACAGATGATACTGAATAGGAGAAATATGCATTATCAGATAAGAAAATGTATCTATAAGCATATTCCGCATATGTCTGTCTGTTTGTAAAGGTGTCAATTAAAATTCATATTTCTAATCCAAAACCAACGTAGCTTTGATTGCTCAGCCTTACCTTCGTCAAAATCACAAAAAATATGAATAATAATTTTTGTCAGTAAACAAGATAAGCAAAAATAATCTTAAATATTAATAGCATGAATATGTAAATAATAATGTCTATTAGTTTAAAATTAAAACTGCAACCAGCCACACTCTCATCCATAAATTAAGTTAATGGCATTAGTTTAATCAGTGAACCAATTATTAAAGATTTCATATCACAACAACAAAAAATACATTTTAAACTAAAATTTTGGAATAACAATACAGCTTTCTGATTGGTTGGCTAAGTCTGCAAACTTTCGAAATCAGATTATTTGCTATTATTTTAGCTATTGCATGTTTTATTTTGATGAATCTCTCGAAACGATGATACACGGAAAAAAAAGACACCTATGATATGATGATATCATATGTAAGTCTCGAGAATTTTCATAAAGAAAATTGTCGAACTTAGTACCATGGTTGCAACTGAGAAATTCGGTACACTCAAAAAATGTACAAAACTCCACTCAAAAAAATGAACAAAAAATTATCATGTGAGTATATAATCATGTTTCCGTTAGGCGGTTTTGAATAACTGAAGGCAACAAATAACTGAAGATCGAAATCGTGTAGGCAATAAATTAAACAAAAATGCCTATATACATCAACATCATTTAATAGCATTTTTTTTACCTGCTTTTACCAGTATTGCATTATTAGTACGTATGCCTCTTTGAAAGCAGATGCATTTTTAAAAGGTTAACCTGCTTTTACCGGTATTGATTCATTATTACGCATTCTTCTTTGATAGCAGAAGCTTTTTTAAAAATATTTTCATAGAACTATGACATCACAGTTCTTATTTTCATAGAGAGTATTTTTTTTAGAGGAAATTAAAATATTTAATTTTTATAGTATATTGAAAAAAACTTCACTCATAATTTAATAGCAATTTTGATTAAAATAATTTATCTTTCCCCCGGAGAGGTAATATCAATTTATTCATTCTTAAGTGGGAAACATTGAAGGATCAGGCTCCTATTTTAAAATTAATCCATTATAAAAGTGTTTTATGATCTCAGAAATAATTTTGCGTTTACAAAAATATTGTTTTAAAAAAAAATTCAACATAAAATAATATGTTTAAAAATTTATTTGCAAATAATTTATCAATTGAGAATCAAATATTATATAAGATAGAAAGAAGTTTCGTGGTTGGTTAAAACTGATTAATGACTTAAATAATTCAAGACAAATAATGACTCAAAAATAATAGTGTTCTCAGATGGTAACTTGAAATTCGCGATCGTAGATTTCATTTTTTTCCTCTCTTTCCGTGACATCTCCAGAGACTACTGAAATTTCATTTGCAGTTATTCCCTTTCCAACATTGTCTCTATGTTAAGAACATGATAATTCAAACACTCAGTTTTCTACAGCGAGTCGCAGCATATTGCTTTTTTTGTTGTTGTTGTTATTGCTGTTTTCACTTTTATAATGCATAAATAAAGAAAAATAATTGCACTATTTCAGAAGTTAGACGTTGAGATTTCGGATAATTTACGAGTTGCGGACCCCCAGGAAAAATTCAGAAGAAACTATTTTTATAATTATGTCTTTATACCTCCAAAACACGATAACTCTAAGAGCTTGACGAGTTGAACTTGGCTTCAAGTTTTGGATTTAATGGCTCAGAACTGAGATACAATTACCATTAGCTGGATTTCCCTTTTGACTATTTCATTTTTTTTTTTGTTTGGGTGGGGTGGGGGTTACATTATCGGGAAATAAACAAAGAGTTCAAAAAGAAAATATGATTACTACTCTTTAAAAATTTTAAAAATGTATCAACAATATTTTCTAATAAATGAATTTCTATTTCTCAAAAAAAAATTTTTTTTTAATGCTACTTTACTTTTATAAATATTGTATTTATAGTATATTTTAAAAGATTTTACTTAAAATTATATTTCAAAATAGGTTGGATGCAAAAATGGGTTAACATATATATTCTTTAAAATTAAAAATATATTTTTTAAAAATTAAAAGCAGCTATTCAAAACAAGTGCTTTTGTTGTTGTTGTTGTTAAAAAATCATGCACTGTAGAGTTAAGCCCGAAATAACATTCAAAGAATTCCAAAACTTTAAAATTAAATAATGGTGACAAGTTGGCAGCATAAAGAACAGTCAACAATAAGTTGAACAAAAGACCACCATCTATATGGTTTCGCTTACATCAAAGAATAAAAATCAGCACTCGCGCTGACAAAAGGTCAGAAAATCCGCTTTAAAATATTGATACAACCTCATAAATCTCCCAATCACACCCGCACTCCTTCCTCACACACAGCTAAAACTTGAACGAAACTTACCACACCGTTACCACAGACAACCCCCTCCCCCCGTCAATCAATAATGCAGAAATCTCACTCCCTAGTCTCCACTAATACGCAAAAATAAAAGAAAGAAAAAAAAAAAGAGCCAAGCAAGCCAATGAAAAATAAAAATTGGCGCGATTTTGACAAGAAGGAATACGAGAACGAATCAGCAGCGGAACCGTACGAGAAAAATGAATAAATAAAAGAAAATTGATGTGTCCTCTATCCTTGCCGCCATTTCGAAATGACGTGCTTCCGACCAATCACTCAAACCCTCCGGTCCGTTCCGCTTCTTGGAAAGGTGCCAAATAGGGCCACGTGATCCGGGAGGGGCGTGGCTTTCGAATGCGTCTGGGAGATCCGTTGTTGAAATACGCTCGACGACTTACGTGAGGCGGCAAAAGAGCAAGTTAAATCGTTTTGCGAAATTCCGATGGTGCATGCAAACGAGGTGAAATATGTTCTAAAAACGTATTTTGAATTTTAAGTTATTTTATAACGAAGTTGACTCTTAAATGATTAAACAGGTTGTGGTTATTTGGAAAAATATATACAGAATTATGGGCAGAAAATAAAAATACAAAATTATATAGTTAATGTAGATATTAGTATATAGTTATATAGTTAATAGTTATATAGTTAATGTAAAAAATATCAATAACGAAACTTTTGACTTTTTTTAAATGCTATTATCTATTAAAAGTATAATGTTGGCAAAAATGGCAATTTAAATTTTTAATATATATATATATATATGATTTTTAAACTGTTGAGGACAATAATTCCTTTAAGTTGTTTCAGAATTTAATTTTTAGTTAATCTATTCACTTGGAGAAATTTTGCTTCAATTTAATAGAGTTCTAATGCATATGATAACTGAGTTTGAAATTCTGCATTCATTATTCATTTTAATAAAGTAGTATAAATGAAATACTAAAAGATAGAGAACAGATTACTAAAAATAAAAAATTATTTTTAGAAAATAACACATAAATGTTCCAAAATCTGCTTTTATGAGATAATTGTTTCGTTTTGAAAATAGGTGGCGAATATTTTGGACCCTATATTTCTGAATAAAAAGCAGACGATAAGAAGTCATTAGAACTACCATCTTCGCCATAATTTCTACACCATATCGGCAAAGAAAATATACGGAATATAACTTTAACCGTTTAGTTCCTTAAGTTTTCTAGTAGTAATGTTGTTAAGGAAGGACCTGAAGATTGTCAAGAATGATTTAAGTACAGTACTGATTGTACCAGGTAAACTCAAAACCCTGAAGGATATGACGTTAAAGACTGATAGTTTCATTCCAACTGTTTGAGAGAGTGCAGATGGGGAGAAAGACAGCTATTTACTACCCAGAAAAGAATGTTAAGGCCTTATCACACGGCGAAATATCGTTTGTACTTTCCGTCAGCTATTTTCCATTTCAGCCCTCCGAACCGGTCGAGCAAGTTTTTCATAATCGATCACTTTTTCTAACCAGCTAGAAAATGCCGACGATAGTGATGAAAATATTGTCCGCAAACGAAATTCAACCAATCATGTGGAACTTTGAAGTGACGTCATTTTCTGCTGACGGAAAGTGCCGACTATATTTCGCCGTGTGATAAGGCCTTTAGTTTGACTGTTCGGTCAATGTAAGGTTGGACAATACTTATTCAGCAGTCGACCACAACAAATCCTATCGATACTACTACATTCAGTGGTGGCGGAGTGGTCGGCTGTATGCAAGAAGAAGTAGTTATGTTCACTTTCAACCAGACAGCCAGATAGACAAACTTTCTGCGAATGGATTTCGTTTTAACTTTAATAGAAATTTCAAATTTGATGTAAAGGTCCCACATCAAATTTCATTTATCTAATACAAAGAAGTTATCTAATACTACCGAGTTAACGTGTTTACTAACAAACAGGCGTAATTTTAAATATATATTTTGAGTCAAGTTGGTCTAAAACGTGGAGATTCGTCAAAATTTCGATTTGCATTCAATTGTAAGATTTCAATCCTTTTTCTGTATACTTCCAACAAGAGAAAGTAAAAACTGATAGAGTATTATCAAATATATATTAAAAGACACTATTATGCTTTACTTTCTCGTACACTAAGTTCATTATTAAAGAATTCCATCAGGTGGTTTTTGACAAGTCTTAACGCTCCAAATGTCCCGAGTTCGATAAACAAATGTTTGGAATCATATCTGCTTAGAGCATAATAATTTTTCCCTCTCCAAAACATTTAACGCGTTTTCAAAAAAAGATACAAAAAGTCATAAAATACATTATAATCAAAAGTTGAAAAATAGTTCAAATTGAAGTTGCTGAATTATTTTTCAATTTGACTTCATTTGCTGATACTTTCTTTAAGCTGTTTAATTTTCATCATTCTAGTAAAGACATTGTGATAATTAAATATCCAATTGAACGACACATTTAAAAAAAAGTCTTTAAAACATTATTCAATATTCTGCATAAGATAGTAATGAATTATTTTTTAAAAAATTTATGCTATTAAAAAATTTTATAAAGGTGGATGAAAAGTTGTATAGTTTAAAGAAAAAAAAATTGAGCCAATTATTTCCAAATTATGATTTGGTTTTTTTTTCTCCCCCCATTTCAATATGAGTTTTTTTTTTATATAAATTTCAGCAAATTAAGACAAAATAGATTTTTTTTAATAAAACGTTTGCAATTTATATTAAAGTCAATAAAGCAAATTGATAAATATCAGTTTATGTTTTTCCCGTATTCTTGTAATTTAATTTACAAATTCCTATTTAAGAAATTTTTCTTTAAACCAAAATATCAAACATTATGATGAGACTTTCGTTAAAAAGAAGTTCAACAGTAATTTAAAAATGTTTAAATAACGACACATCTATTTGTATTTAATACAGTAACAATTACCAAACACAATTTTCAGCAAACGAATTTTCTTTACAACGAAAATATTAAGCAAAACAGCGAAAGTTCATGAAATAGACACAAAACAATAACTTGAAAATGTTAAAAAAAAACAAGAATCATTTACATAATATAACACCAGTTAAATATCGCAATTTTTACAAGTATAAAGGTTAATCCTATCGAGATCTTAAAGACATTAATAAACGTATTCCCAGCTTAACTAAAAGAAAATATCTCACACAAACGAAATATATAATAATAACCGAAGAGAAAAAATTGAAAAAAGAATCTCAAATTCGTTTTATAAAAAGAAATGTTTCTCTTGCAGTTTCGAGAGCAGGCAGAATGTAGGCGTTTACTGGGATCTTTTGTCTGAAGAAAAGAGCAATTCCCTCGGCTGCACAAAGGAGAATTATTCAAAGAATTATGATAGTTTTAAGATCATGGGCGTGAAGAAAAATCGTCTCGATGCAGAATGATATACACTGGGACAAAATAAGAAAAGGAAGAGAGGGAAAGAGAGAACATGGGGAAAAAAGTTTTTAATTAACCTCTAAATGTTATGAAATAATGGAATTCATTTTGCTGAAACAGAGTTTCTTTTTTTCCTGCACCGCAAGAAAATTTTGTAAGACACTTCCCATTTTCTAATAAAAAATATGATAGATAAGAAAATAATACCGAGAGAGATGTTAAAACTATTTATAATATAAAACAGAGAATAGATGAGTCTGGAACAAAAACTTTTTTCCCACATTAACAGAGGCATCTAATTTTCGTGTCAGTCTGCAGTACTTTTTTTTTCTTCCCGTTTACAGGACAAATATGTTATCTTCAAATATGAAAACAGTTAACCAATTCTGAAGATATTTAATTAACGAAAGGAATTATGACAATTTCTTTTATAAATATATTATGCCTGTGGTGCCAGGTATATCACTTCCCTCCATTGAGCGTCGCCTGTGACCTCACTTCAAGCCACTAAGCAGCGCTCTGGAGGAAAAAACGTGAACAAAGTGCGATTCATGTCTGGACGAGGCATGATTAAGACGTTTTAAAACAACCGAAGCCGTATGTGTAAAGACGGAAGATGAAATTAAGACGTATTAATAAAAGACGAACTCGATCATCTATTCTATCCTGTAAATTAGTCATCACCATTTGTTCATCATTAATTTACCTTCATTGTCATCCATTAAATTCTTTAGTATAATCTGGACTTATTATTGCTTGGCCATCACGAAACCTCACATATGTATATATATTTAGGATAACCAGAGAAACCGAAAAAAATTTAGCACCCCAACACCAATCACTGGTCCGATTTCGGAAATTATTATTTCATATAAAAGCTCAAATATCCTAGATAACGTCATCAGCGGTGGCGGCGGTCTACCATTCTCGCATTATCCTAACGTTTCGACGGTTATAGCAAAATAAAAATTTAGCAGAATTCCCAACCTTAATCACAAATCTGATTTCGTCAGTTTCCAGAAACGTCATGGTAATCAATGACTTAAGAATTTTAATAGTCATGATTTCACTGATGATGATAATGACTGATTACTATGATGCAATTCGTTAAAATTACTTGATACTACAAGATTAAAAATATTTATGTGATTAGCAAACAGCTGGTCGCTAAAAACAGCAGGTCGTTATTTAAATGAAAGAAAAATGTATTTAAATAATAATACTTATATTTCCGACCGAGAAAAATAAGCTGTGATAAAACATATTAATAAAAATTATTATGGAAGACTGATGAAAAACTATTTACCCACATTTCAAACGATATAAATTAGAGAGATTTTTAAAAAATTATGAATAATTAAAACGTTTTGGCAGAAAAGGTTTTCTTAATTTACTTACAAAAAACTTGCAAATGATGGTAAAATTTTGAACGCAATAATATTTTAAATAAAATAAACTTTTACATTAAAAATAAATTATTTAAAATGCATCTTTTTCAGAGATATATCTGGATTCCGTCAAACTTCAACATTACAGATATTTTTTATTATTTCATGTGTGTATGCATACCTAAAATTTTGCTCACAAATAGTAAGATTTTAAGTAAATATTTGTGTCTGTTAACGAACAGCTAGTTTTTCATTGAAAACAAAAACAAAATTTCGTGCCGAATAATGCTGTATATATCAGACAGTAGTAAAAAAATAATTTGTATAAATTTCTACATTAACATAATTCCACTTATTTTTATTATTATTATTATTTCATACAGATAATATCAACTATTTGACTTTTTTTTTTTTGCTATTTATTGAATTCATTTTACGATAATTTCATCAAGTACAAAGTACAAGTTTTAAACAGAACGAGTATCATTAACACAGTAACTGCCAAATAACCCGTCAGTTGGTTGCATCATTATCTAATTAGCTCACACCTACTATCAAATTACCCTATTACAATCAAGAGACAGCAAAGGAGGAGGAGTCTAATTAGATGACCCGAATTACAGCGTAAATCATGGCAGAGAATGCGTTAAAGATCAACAAGCTTTATACAAACACTGTAACAATATGGCGTTTCTAATAATTTGAGTAACTATAATCAAAATTATTTCATAAAATAGCATCAAAGCCTATTTATTTTTGCATCATAAAATTATATTTCATATTGTATAATACATAATATCTTCAAAATTAAATGCTATTCATATGATTTTTTCTTACAATTTCCAATTGCAGTTGATATATCAAAGAAAAATTATAAAAAGGGCATTCCTTGAAACATGTACTTATTTTCTTTAAATGATAATTCATTTTCCATACAGTTTGGAGTTTAAAGAAATTTTTAACATACATAAATATATACACACACATATTGATCTTACCACAAGAAAGTCAGAATGATGAATAGGATTCAGTGAACCTTACCTGAAAAAAAATAATTTGTTTAAAATTCATGTAAATTTAAACCCCAAAAAATCATTGTAATGTATTTTAATTTTTAAACATAATTATATAAAAACAACTGGCAATTACATCAAAAATATAAAATACATAACATATTTAGCCCAATTGTTTTGAAAACGAACAGATATGAAGGCAGACAGATATGAAGTTCGCATTCAATTGATTATCATATGTATGTTCAAACATAATTAACTTTTTAGTGATAATGCATTCTGAAATAAAATAAAAAATTATAAAACAAATAAATAATAAACTATACTAATATACCATGAGAAATATATATATCATTTATAGCTTGATTTTTATATTAGTTCTTAACCTGTATGTTTAAAATGCCATAGAAAACCGCGCTATGAAAGTCACATTTAAAAAAAGGTTTGATTTTACTTATTTTGTAAATTTTTCACATAATAATTTTCCTTTTGAATTTTCCTTTTATATTGTTTTCTACATACCTTTGTAAACTGGAAAAGTAAATATGAGTAAAAGTAAAAAGTGATATGTTTTTGCAAGAATACTGTTTGTTGTACCAAGTAATTAGACAAGAAAATGTATGTTCCAACGCAATTACTTTGTTCAACAATAATATATCTTGAAATTATCTAAAACATATTTATGTATCAAGAAAAATATTAGCAAAATATATTTATCGATTTTCATACTGATATATTCATTAGAAAATTTATTTTGAGTGTAAAGAAAAAGCGGTCTTGTAGGCAACACCTCCTCAGTTATGCCCTAAAATTTCACCTCCCCAGTTAAGGTTTAGGAAAAAAATTCCATCTCATAGTTTCTTCAGTCATGTTTTCTTCCACTTACTTATCTTTTTAAGAGTTATATCAAGTGTTTGTTGACAGTATCGTAGTCCTTTAGCATCACGTATCGTATAGTCGCTAAAACTCTTAAGAAAGGACCCACCAGGGAATACACATCTCAAAAGCCTAGTTCTGAAACCAATAGTACTTCGGATTGCTACCTTTTCATTTGGAGCTCTTTTCTCATCCCCGATTCTATCCAAACTTTTAACACAATACAAAAGCTATTGACCAAAAACATTCCCTGGCCAATACATCATACGTTCAAAGCCATAGGAGAATGCCAACAACAATTAACTCCTGCATCGCATCCCAAAAAAAGATCCCAAGACCAAGATAAGTCTTTAACGCCTTAAGAGAAAATTACATTCGCATTTAGCAGTCCACCCCGTTACGGTCCCGAAAAAAAAAAAGAGACGCCGAGGGAGGTGCAGGGGTGGTCGGGCAAACCGGCGGCAAACAATTACACCCCGTAACGAACTCCAGAAAAGAAGGAATTGGTAGAGGTTGCAATCTGAGAAAAAGGAGGACTGATTGGAAAAATCAGCAGGGCGGTCACAACTTTGCCCGGTGGGGTCATTCCGGGGGAAGAACGAAGAAGGGGAATTAACTCGGGCAAATTTAGTTAGGGCCCTTCGGTGTGTGTGTAAGGTTTCAGGGGCGGCGCTCCGATTCGATAAGTGGATTGGGGCAGTTAGAAGTATTCCCGATACGTTTTTCGCGCAGCTGCCGAATTCCAAGAGTGGGCCCTTACGAATGCAAATTGGCTTTGGCGCCTTCATTCGTCTTGCTGCTAATCTCGGATGGAAGTGGTGGGGTTTTACTAAATAGCAATGGGTGGATTTCAATGGTAAAAGACGATGGCAAATATTTTGAAGTGAATGTAGCAAAATTGAACATGAAGTTGGGAACAGTGGTCTTCTCCAAAATTTTCTTACGCGATCACGCATTATTAACCACATAGCATTGACGAATAATAATTATAAGACAGTGAATTAGAGTACGATCTTTGACTATTAATCGCTAATATAAAAGTACCAAAAAAAAATTATGATGTGTATTTTGGACGCTTACCTCTCGACAGAATAAAATCAAAATTTGACGCAGATTTACAAATTTGGTGTGAACATTTGGTAATGCAGATTTGATATGTAGTCACAAAGTCACATATCATGTATTTAAGTCATTCCGTGTGTGTGTGTGTGTGTGTGTGTGTGTGTGTGTGTGTGTGTGTGTGTGTGTGTGTGTGTGTGTGTGTGTGTGTGTGTGTGTTACCGCGTTTACAAGATTGTGAAAGTACAGATGGACAGACAGTCAATTCCTCGGTGGATACGGTTCCTATTTTGATAAGTAAATACACTTTAGATGTTAAACCTATAAACCAAATTTCATCTCCCAAACATTTATTATATAATTATCTCGTTATATTAAATAGTCAGACAGATTAACTATCCTTAAATGCGTTACTTTCAAATGTTGGCAAAAAAACAGCAAATTTGTAGTAGGTAACATATGCAGTAGATTTAGAGTAGACACCAACCATTATAATTCAGAAGCGTTTTAAAATTACCGTTCCAAAAAGAGACAGATAAAAATGAATTTTTCTATCTCACTTTCAGCTTGAGGCGGATAAGTAAGCATTAAATTCCCGTCCGTTTGATAAAGAGATCGGATATTTTAAAAAAGTTTTTTAGACGGTAGTAGAAAATTCCGGTGAATTTTCCAACAATGTAGAAGTTGTTTCACTGTGAGGTTACTACACTAGCGCAGAAACCAAATGATAGGGGGAGAAACGAATAAAAAGGGGAGAGAAAAGGACAGCAGAAAACTTGGTTTATCGTTCTTAAAACTTCCCTCCAATTGATGTTCAATCCAAAAAGCAATATATTATTGATTAGTATATTTCCTATAATTTTCATAAAAACACGTTGTTAAAAGTTTTGATGATTCGATGATAAATGATAAAAGAATGTTTATCAGCTTTAAGAACCAATTTCAATTAGTTTAAAGATATTCGATGAAAATAATTTTCCGTTCAGAAGATTAATAGATATTCCAATAAATCTTTTCTACTTGAAAAATAACATTGTTTTCAGGAGACACCAGTTTGTGCTTTAAACTCCAAACAAATTTAAACACCGCCCATTACTTGCTCATAGTAAAAAATGCAGATCAATTTTCTTTATTAGAAAGAAGACGCAATTCAATAGGAAAAAATTCTACACTAACACATATTTAAAGGATGAAATTTAATAAGATATGAAATTATCTTAAAAAATACGATTTACCTTAAAAATTTTAACAATTATTAATTCTAACATGATTATGCCAAGTATTTTGTATGCAGATATATGAGAGATATCGTTTACGAAAAATAAAGTAGAATCAGTTTCAGATACAAAGTATTTAAATGTCAAATAAAATAAAAATAAAACTTACAAAATATTTTAATTATTACAAACGATATTTTAATAAGAAAATCGGATTATTTAAAAAATTGCTAAAAATTATCTTCACAAAGAAAACAGAAGTGTGTTTTCTCTAAGTTCTCAAGGTGATAGGCAAAATGTCACGAATTTCGCACATTGTAATCATCTTTCCTGTCTATCAGAAACCAATTATAAATTTAAACAAAGAAAGAGATACAGAAAGGCTCAGACGAGTTGGCAGTTGAAATTCTGCCAGCTGTTGGTTGCATTTTCTCAAAGGAAGATAATACACCCACACATTCACACCCACTTCGCAAAATAGTATTTATTTGTAAGGAAATGTAGTGGAAGCAAAACATAAATTAGATAACAGAGATTCCTGCCCGTTTCCTAACGTAACAAATTAGAAGAGTTCATTATGACGCAATTCTTACGTCATGCGCCAAACGATTCGAGTACTTACTTTCTTAACGCATTAAAGGCGGGAGTCGTAGTACTACGATTTGATCCGCGTGACCTAGCATACTTTAGTCAAGATCCCCCCGCCTTTAATGTATTAAGAGCCTTTTCTATACTTCCATAATTCATTTTCACCAAAATCAAGATTGGCCTTTCAGGGACCAAAACAGATTTAATTATAAAGCTTCGAATATCCTAATTTTAAACCATTTTTATGGCAGTATTAAGAAACATCATTCAATTAATAGTCTATCTCTGCAATGTAATATGGAGTATTCTAAAATATGAAATCTAAACAATCATAACCAGCTCAATATTGATCTTTAAAGGGGAAAAAAATTATTCAAAAAGCTAATAAGTCAAGAAAATTTTATTAAACCTGAACCAATGGATTTACTATAAAAGCAATGGACTATATATATATTTTTTTAATTCGCTTTTTTTTTTTTTTTCAAAAAGGTCATTTCCTGATTGGAACAATATAAAACATAATTATTCACAATATTTAAAGCAATCCTCCAAATGGAGCTACATGTCCATCGCTAATAGTTTAAAAATTAATTATTGCACTGAGATCAAATTGCACATCTTTCATACATGAATAAGCATGCCGTCATGCTGGTAGGTTGGTTGTGATTTTTAGTGCGCAAGAGCCAATTCTGGCTAAACTGTGCCAATCATATGGTTAAAATATTGCCAATCCTGAAATAGCAGCAATTTCAATATAATTCTATTCAATTATCTTTAAAAAAATTACATGAAATGATTGAATAACACAAGGTAGAAAGTTTTTAAAAAGGTAATAACATAAAATGGTAAAACTTATATATATTCGTAAAAGCCAATGGCTCTTAAAAACTGAAAGAGATTCTCATGGGGATTTACTCCCGCTGTCTAAAAATTGTTAGTGATGAAGTTTTTAAAAAAATACCATCAGGCATTCAGCAAAACAATGAATCTGATTAAAAGTTGTGAAATATCCACCATGTTTTCAATAAAATTATGTGCCCTGCAAACATATTTTTCAATTATGAAAAGATGCAACTAATATGAAAGACGCCCTTCCCCCAACAAGGTTTCAATGAGGTACAGAACAGTAGACTCAAACTCTCCAATTATAACTTTTTTTAAAAAAAATTTTCTTTTTATTCCTAACATTCAAAGAAACATTGTTCATTATTGTGAGCTATTACTGAAAACGAAAGTCCATTCTTACGTGAGAAAATGAAAGATCACGAAGCAAAAAACATGTCTGGAAAAAAAGGCACTGTGAGACCACTAAGTAAAAAATCACCTCCCGCATACCTCCTTTTCTTACAATTTCGGTGTGGAAAAGACTACAACTTCAATAACTTGCACAACACGAAGTTTTAAACAAAATTAAATTCCTCATGGTAGGAAAGGAGATAGTAGTGGCCACTCTCGCTAGAGAAAGGAGAAAAAAATCAAGCTAAGAAATTTTCTTCTCTAGTACTTACATAATGGAACTTGAAATTGTCTCAACAACTGAAACAATTCCAGGCGAGAGCAATCTCCAAAACCCGCCTGTTTTATAAAAGCCAAACAAAAGGCAGGGTTGGAAAAAACAGCTCTTAAAAAAGAGCTAGATTCCGGCTGCTACGCTTCATCAGAAGCAGGAAAGTTTTCCTGCTGCAAAAGAATTTTTCTGTTCCTCAAAAACTTCTTTTTTTTAAACTTTTATTTTAAGTCTATTATTCTGTATTACCCCAAGTACCTAAGAGCCCAGTCGAAATTTCAGTTTTTTAGACCGATGGGTCCGAAATTTCCTCGGCAAAATATTTCGTTTTTTATATAAATAAAAAGAAATGATTTTGAAAAAAAAAAAATACCGTATTTTCTTCCCTGAAGGTTCTATGGTCAAGACGTGAAAGTCTAAATGGACCTCTTAAGAAAAGTACTTTTTTTCTTTTTGTGAATCTGTGCGTAGATAGGATAAGAAAGTTACTGGGCAGCAGAGGTGTACTTTAAAATGACCAGACTTCGTCCATGATTTTTTTTCAAATATTCTATATTTCAACAAACGCTGCAAAATAATAAAAATGATGCTATGTCTTGAAATTTTAATCGCATTATCATATAGCCCACAAAATAAGAGTTTTATCGTCAAAAAGTACTACATGATCGGACATCTCTGTAGTTATCGACAGTTCAATTGGCAATAAATAAACTACTAAATAGGAAAACGACAGACGTTTCCCAAAACAATTTCTACCATATTTTTCAACAAAGGTCTTACTCCCCCACACAGTTTGAAAATAAACTGTGGGCATTGGATAACGTATTGCATTGTACTTTTTTCACAATTGTTATAAATAGAAACATTTTTGCGAAGTTAACATTTTTTTTACAACGTCTATCGTGTAATCTATGGTCTAGTTTTTAGGTGATTAATACTTGACATGCATTCAATAATAGCCAAAAATCAAATTTTTGTTTCAGGCCCCTTTTTCATAATCGACTGAAACCAAAATTCGATAAAGAACTACAATTATAGTCACAAAATCCCATGCCAAGTTTGATATATATTAAGACATTGCATTTTGAGTTATTTAAAGTGTAGACCGACACACGGTTAGTATCTTGTTGTCTGTTGCTATGCCTCATCAGAAAGTTTTTTTGCTTCAGAAGAATTTCTGTTCCTCAAAAAGAATTTATTTCAACTTCTATTTTAAGTCTATTATTCTGTATTACTCCAAGTACCCAGACGAAATTTCAGTTTTTAGACCAATGGGTCCAAGGTTTCCTCGGCAAAATATTTCTTTCTCATTTTATATTTAAAAAGAAATGATTTAGAAAAAAATAAATGCTGTATTTTCTTTCCTGAAGGTTCATTGGGCAAGACATGAAAGTCTAAATAGCCCTCTTTTTCCTTTTATACACCATTATAAAAAAAAAAACTACTTTTTTGTGTGGGGGTGAATCTATGCACAGACAGATGAGAAAGTAACTGGACATCACCGGTGAAATTTTAAATGACTAGACTTTGCAAATGATTTTATTTATGTTTTACAATTCAAATACATTATTAAAAAAAAGCATCTTTTTTTGAAATTTTGATAGCATTAACAATAGATACAGCCCATAAAATGAGAGTTTTATTGCCAAAAAGGATTATATGCACTGAACATCTCAATAGCAACCTTAGCTACAACCAGTTCAATTGACGGCAGATAAACGACCAAATGGTGTATCAACAGAAGAAAAAAAACAAGGATAGTTTCCATAAAACTTTACCCATACTTTCCAATAAAGGTGTTACCCACTTCACAGGTAAAGTCCGAAAAAAACTTCGGTCTTCACACAGAACTAGCATTGTAGTCACGAAACCACATATTAAATTTGATATATGGCATCCATTCTTTTGAACCAAAGCATTTACAGACTACTGAAAATGCAGAGCGATACATTGGCTACATCTTGTTAGATTTTGGCTCAAAATTTTATAGATGTCTGTAATTTAGATGTTAAATCTAAGTACAAATATACCATATTCAATCTGTCTAATTCAAAAAAATTTTTAAGTTATTGTCAAAGACAGGCCGATTTTTTTTCTGACATTTAAAATGTTGACGTTTCTTAAGTGTAATAATGGGAAATAACCTTTTAGTGTAATATTTTTTAATAGGTAACATATTGCACACATCATAAGTACGCATATATAAAGTTATAAATTGGTTTCATCATTTAAATGGGCAGTTTGTTTACAGCAGGCCATATTTCTCGAAACACATCAAACAACACCATTTACACACACACCCATTCTCACATCATTCCATCATGGCTTCCCTCGTTATGGTGTTTTTTCTAATTCACACATAGAGGGCGCTAATCAATACAATGTGTTTTTCAGACTTAGGGTGGTCTAAAACGAGTACACTTGCCAATATCTCGATATCGAATTTTTTGATGATTGCTTTACGTTCTCTATACTACATATACAAGAAAGCTTAAAATCTATATATACGAGAACAGAAATCTATAAATTTGGATTAAAATCAATATACCAAATGTCATCTGTCTAGCTCAAAGCGGTTAGGGAGATCTTTGCCTCAGACAGACAATGTACTTTTCGAACATCAATGGACAGATGTACATTTCGAACTCAGGAAGGTCAGAAACGAGGAAATTCGTCGCAATCTCAAGCAAATATTTATCGACAATACTTTCTCTACACAGCACATATGAGAAAGCAAAAATAATTCAACTACACACCATTAGCTAGAACTGACTTATTGTCACGAACAGCAATAACACCAATACACGACGGGGTACCAGAAAATACACTGGGGAGGGGAGAGGGAGAGAACTCCAAATAAACAGGCAAATTAATGCTAATGGCAATAAGAAAACTTCCGAAAAATAAATCGTAGTAAGGAACACGCCAAACGAGCCACTCCAGGTAATCTAAAAATGCTAATCACATCAATCCAACCCGTAGTCAACTAGCCCCGGCACAATCACGAGAAGGGCTCTCCCCCACCATTGCAATCTGTGCAATCATTTAAAACGAAACTCGGGACATTATTCCACCAATTAGGCGCGTTGTTACGGAGATGAATTCAAGAGCAACAGCTGCGGACTGTTTACCTCGAGAGCGGGATTTAATCGCAGAGGGCCTTAAATATTTATCCCGAGTTTCTAACTTCCAGAATGAACCGATAATTACTCCGAAGTAATGCTGCTAGCCATGATCGAATTTCTCACTGAAGTTTACCATTAATGGTAGAAGTAAAGGAAAAAACAACGCCAGTAACTATATTGTGTTGATTTTTAGTAATTGTTGAGGAACAACATGGTGTTTCTCAATCATTTTCTCATATTGTGCATAAGCATATTTAGGAAACTTTTGCATTGTTTTGCGTTTGGTCAATTTTTTAATGAAGAAAATTCACCTTGCAATCAATGGAGAAAATGATAGACAAATATTAACCACATAAATCACATTTTCTTTACTTTCTAATAAGACGACATCAATATTTTGGGAATACTATCTTATTTTCAATAAAATGGAAATCCATTGAATAATTGACTTATCTATGGATTCGAAGTAATTTTAATAGTTATAAATGGTTTGGTTTTTGCTTATAACTATCAAAATTCGATAAATCGACTCACGTATAGCAATCGGGCAAAACAGTTAAGCGATTAAATCTATACTTATAATAAAGCTCAAGGTGTGCGTGCGCGTGTGTGTGTGTTAAGCGAAAATTTAGACCTTTTTCCGCTATAACTTCCGAAAATATTATCGCACAAAGATGATTTTTACATTAAGCTTAAGATTAAAAAAATAGCTTTCTAATGATATCAGTATTGTAACATATAACTTAAACTTCCATTTTTAACAAATTTTTAAAGAAATATTTTTCAGCAATATAATTCGGACAAAACAATAAAATTGTATAGCAAACGATAAACGAAATTAGCAAACGAAAAAAAAAAAGGCTTTCATTAAACTGTTGCCATCGTATTGACAGAATTTCAAATTCAAAGAAGCGCAATGTTGTGGAACAAATATAAAATATGATATTTTAAACACAATTCCATGACAGCTTATTACGAAACAGAGAGATATATAATGCAATGAACAAATAATCGTGAGACTTCTATAATAATATGAGTTGTGTGCCTATCAAAGTTTAAACATATTTGGCTGAGAAGTTATAAAGAGAGGAAGGCGCATAAGTATTTAACTGAAAAGTTTAGAAAGCATTACTCATGGCAAACCAGCTGGTCGCCAAAGGTGGCTGGTATAAAATAAACCAAAGGCAGTTGTTTTTACGAAGCTTTCTCGTATACTTCCCAATAACAGAATCGTCCTAAAATTGTAAGAAAAAACCATGAATGCATTACGTGGTACGGGCGAATAATAGTTGTGAAATACAAATCTGTGGCGCGAATTCATC
The DNA here is from genome assembly GCA_026543055.1 of Argiope trifasciata. Classification (NCBI taxonomy): domain Eukaryota; kingdom Metazoa; phylum Arthropoda; class Arachnida; order Araneae; family Araneidae; genus Argiope; species Argiope trifasciata. The sequence goes on from JAPMOQ010060822.1 coordinate 543,264, forward strand.
GTGGGGGTAAGTATTTTCGATACTTTTTTCCCCTTAGAGATAAATCCAAAATTTCCAACAAATGCGTTCATGAATTAATTCATTTACATGCACGCGAAAGTATAAACAAACAGATAGTCAATCCCTATGAAGTTTGGTTCAAAAATTTGATAAAAATTTTCGTTTTGAGATTTGAGCAAAATTTGATTCGTTATGTTTAATAGTTATCGATTTCATTTGTATTCGACTTTGAACAAACAGAAAAGAGACTTGATTTATGTCCGATATAAAGAAATAGATAGCCTTCCTAGGAAATATAGGGCATAACTGGAACACATTTAGATTAAAATTAAAAAAGAAAAAGAAAAAATACAAGTGATAATTATAACGCAACAAGCAATTCGTTGCAAAAATACACATCGCTTCACCAACTATTTTAGATGAATTCTGGAGAATATAGGGCATAATCGGAACATATAGGGTTACTTTTGGATAACAAAGCAACAGAAACTTGCAGGTGGTAATCATAAAGCAATGAGCAATTTGTTGCTAAAATGCCTATTTCCTTCTGAATTGTTTCAGATGCATCCAGGTAAATAAAACGCATAACTGGGACATATAGTGTTGCGTTTGTTTAACAAAACAATAAACACCTGCAGGGGGTAACTATAACGCAACAAGCAATTTGTTGCTAAAATGCACGTTGTTTTACCAGTTGTTTTAGTTGCATCCAAGTAAATAAAAGGCATAATTGGAACATATGGTGTAAATAACTATATAACAAAAACCTGCAGATGATGCAAAGAGAAATTTGTTGCTAAAACTCACAATGTTTTAACAGTATTTGAAGGAAGATGGTTTAAGCACTGCTGCAGGAAATAGCATATGGCTTTTATACTGTCTTACCGTCAGGAGAAAAACCCTAGTAACCCTAAAAGTAGAGGTCACTCGGCTTGAAAACGGGATATTCTATTTCATTTTAGGGGTGAAGGAAAGGACAGAATTTCTTTTGGCGCCAAAAGAAGCGGTTAGAAGTATCATTGCTATAATGACTTCAAAAAAGTACAAACGATTGCTATTTAATTTTAAAAATATTATAAATATCTGTTAATTTGTTTGATCAACTAAATTATATCAGGATTTTTGAGTAATGTTTTAATTTATTAAAATATTTTAATATCTATTCTTCAATAATTTGTGGATATTACGTTTATATGCAATACATCTATAAGAAGTGCTACGGAGGACTGAGTAAGGAATTTTGAGGTTTACGAGTTATTACAAAGATTCCGATAAATACTTCATTAGTTAACATTACCAAACAGTAAAAGATTTATTATGAATTAAACAGTTCCAAATTATTATTATTTTTTCTAATCCTAAGTTTATTATTCGAAACTATCGTTCGTTTTCACCTTATTCATAACTCCCAAATTCTAGTATAAAACGAAGGAGAGGGGATTTAGTTTTAAAACGTAAGCTTTCCACTCTTAAAGTCACATGAATCTTCAAGAAAATATCAAATTATTTTGTTATTATCCAATGGCTTTTATTTAATTGACAGTAAAAGGTCTTAATACAAAAACAATTGAAGAAATATCGTTGAAGGGTTTTCTTATGCGACATTATTTTAAGCTTGAATAATAAGGAATTTCTAAGTTTATCTACAATTTAATTTGGATTGTCATATAAATACATCTATATATACACGAGCGAAAAGAATGTCTCGCCTAATGAAGCGCGCTTAGTTAGCCAAATGTTGTGGACTGCTTTAATGCCTACTTCCCTCCTTACTTTGACTCGTCTATTTACGGCAACCAAGGGTTTTCCTTATGACGGTAGGATTTTACTCCGAATCATTCAGATGTAACATGCCTGAACTCACAAATGGACATACGAATTTCTTTCAAACACAACATATTTATTTAATAAATCTAATCAATATGAATTCATAATATTCATTCTCCATCAAGTTAATCAGATGTGCCTTAACTTATAAAACACTTTAGTTACATTATACATTTATTTCATACAGGTTGCATTCCAAATCAAAGTGAATTTCGTATCCGTTCACTTTCACCCACATAAATCACAAACCAAAGATGCCAAATACATTTAAATCAATGGCTACAGCCCTCTCCACATAAAACAAGAATTCCGAAATGCCACCAAGTCCCAGCAGATGCAGGTATGGAGGGAAAAATCCACCTTGCCAGCATCCAACAATCCCAATCAATAGTCCATTTCGAAATGGGCTTTCTGGAGGGGGCGAGGATGATTAAGCACTCAAGAGGGCTGCGAACTGACGCTCAAGGGATACGCGAGTTCATAATTGGGGCAGCGAAATGGTAATTAAAGTGATTAAATAGCACCCCAAATCCTAGTTTGTTAAGAGCACTGTAATGATGGTCGAGCACAGTCACGATGAATAGCGTCATATTATTCGGCACGGACTTGACGGTGTTATTACCTGCTTTTCTCTCCGGACCAGGCGATCATATTTCCTACTAAACAGCCGGTGCGGATTTGTAAACTAATATCAACGGAGATTGTAGCCAACCCTCCCCATGTGTATTATTTGTCGTGGTGCTCTGTAATCGAAATTTAGTAAAGCCATGGACAAAGATTTCGAGAAGAATGTAATCTATGAGATTTCTTGATTTGAATTAGATGCAGATAAATAGATTATTAGAGATCAAAATGGATTATACTGTTCTTTGTCTGAGATTAAATGATAATCTCAAATTAATGGGATTTATTGTGATTAAAGGAAAGATCAAGCAGAATTTCCTAAACTATTTTATATTAGCAATCTCCAAAGAATAAAATATAAGGTAAAACAATTCTTATTTACATAAAAAGATAATTTAATAATTTACAAAGGGGGATAAAAAAATTCTTAATTTACTGAATTTATTTAAATGAAAAAGCGTCACCTTCAAATTAGCATCCATGCAGCAATATAGCGTTGTCACTGTTCTCATCACTTCTAGAATATGTTCTGGAAACGTACTTCTTAAAATGTTTTAGGCATTTTCTGCAATTCGAAGTCTTTTGCAACCCTTCTAACAGTGTTGGTCCTCTCAAAATATTTTACAGGTCATATGGCAAAGTTACAACAAGTTTCCTGTACAATCTATAAAATACTGCTGAGCTTTCACAACAAAATTCTTTATCGATCATTATACATTTTGAGATTTAAAAAACGAAAAACGTCAGTTGCAAGCAGCAATACAGCATTTCCATTGTTCTCACTATTTTTGGAATGTGTCTTGGAAATACACTTTATAAATGTGTCAGCCTCTTTTGCACTTCGCAATGGATTTCCTCGTCATCTTTCAGTAACGTTGTTCTGCTCAAAATATTGTGTTAATCATATGGCAAGGTTACAATAAGTTTGTTGAATAATCTGTAAAGATGCTGAATTTCCACAAAAATTTATAATTAATCATTGTACATTTTAGGATTAAGAAAACGATAACAACATCATGAAATGCAGAGTTGCACCGATGCACACAGTACAATGCCTGCATCACGTACACAAACCACTAGATGTCAGAGTTGCATATGGCAATGTGTACCATATTGTGCTGCCATTTGTGGCAGCGTTAAAACCAGTTTGTGATACATTAAATCTAGCCTTAAATATGTCATACGTTCAGTCTGGAATGATTTGTGAATTTACGGCAAACGTGGAAAGATCACATCAGTCATACATTACATGACATTGTCAGTCAAAATCATATGACTGGCAATGTCAGTCAGTCATATCTCATGAAACATCGATAAATAGTAGTACAAGAAATGTCATCACACGCTTTGCTCTTGCAAAGCGTCAACAAAAGTAGATTCAACCCCTAAATATGACCTTGGGGAATGTCAAGACACAGATCATGAGCGCAAGGCTTTACAGAGCTAGTGTTGAAACCTCTTAACATCACCTCATTTATAAGTCGAAACGCAGAATGGATTTAGTTATAAAGAGAACTTTGTAATCAACTTTACTTTTAAAAAATTCTATTTATTTTTTCACCTATCAGGGTATCTGCCTTTTCCCTCGACGAAAAGGTAGTAATTAGCAATTAAAGAGTTCACATCTTAAACAATTTAGAACATTAAACATTTTAGAATTAATATTTTATTTCAGAATTAAAACATTTGCAAGTTCGTATTATGAATTCCATTCATATCATCCGTAAAATTTGAAAATTACGCTTAATATCAAGTTGTTGCAGAATAAATACATTTTTAATCACATTCCATGACTAGCATGCAAAAATAAATTGGATAATATCGTATTATTATAAAATAGAAGCATTTGCAGTTTTATATGTTTCTAGTATCTAATTTATTGTTAATTTGTTTTATTTCTGATTACAACAATACATACAGTATACGGTTATATTCAAGATAAATCGCAAATACAATACAATATTATATATAAGGATTCGCAAGTGTTTTGTGAAGAAAACACTTCATATCATCGGAGGGGAAAAAATCTAATAAATCATTGATGGAATTTTATTTGAAAAGCAAAATAAGACAAAAACCAAAAATAGAACTTCTAAAAACACCAATTTTTCCATTTCGAAGAAGATACAAATAAAATATATATATATCGTTGTAAGTAAAAACGTAGGCTACATTACAAATGTCGGTTACAATTACAAAAAAAAAAGTTAAACAAAACTAGTTAAATATTTGTCTCCCAGTGCAATTTAACCACTGTTTTTGCGTGCCTAAAACTAGTCTGATGGTAGACTGTTTGTAACTAAGCGTTTCTACATGATTTGGTGAGGAGTAGGGGGAATGTTGCAAAGACCAGCAACTCATCTAAAAAATTCACGTACAAAACACTGCACAAGAGAGGCTAATAATAGGTTCCCTCAGAGTAATATTTCAGGTGACGACGACTTAAGTGGATATAAAATGAAGGCTCCGAAACATTTGACTAATGACGGCAACCGAAAAGAAAGCACTTCACCACTTAAAACTCACGTGACCTACGCACATCAATTTCATCTTCTCACACACACTAAGAGAAACATAATATTCGAATGCGGAAAAACAAAATTACGCTTCCCAAAGAAATGCTTTTAAGCAGCATTAAGGTAGTGTTTACAACACGCGATGATGGTACAAGACAAACCTGAATTTTATCCGGGTCTGGGTGTTTTATTCTTTTTGCAGGGGAAATCGTCCAAGGTGGAAACTTTTCAAAACTAAGTGAGTATTTTATCTGTTTACTCATATGTTTGTGAAATTAAAACAGTTCGATTTCTTCGTATTTAACAGAACAGTGGCTTACTGAGGAGTGGGCAAATGAAGTTTGTGTCTGCCTCGGGGCCATAAAGAGAATATTTTGCGATTATTTTATTTTTTGTAAAGCTTGAAATCGTAGAATGAGTGAAATGGAGATGAAAAATAAAAAATTCCTAGAAATTATTTACCACTGATAGCTACGGGACTGCACGTATAAAAGAATAATAAGCTTGGGAACAGTTAATACCCTCTTTGGAAATTTACGAGAGTGATTTCCTTTAAGTATTTTCTTAAATTTGATGAAGATCAGTATAGTTGTATTAAGGTCAATGCACACATCTGCAATTTCATATTAGCAGTAAAATGCCAACAATTAGATTCAATGCAAACATAAAAACAGCTCCAATATACGTTAGACTTCTGAGGAAAGTGGTAAGCAGCATTGCCGTTGATTGCTTTCTCAACACCGTAGCAACATCGGACATAATAAGTAACACGCTACTATGCGCTGCTAATGATTTGTTTATCATAAGTAAAATGTGAAAAAGGGCATAATATATTCTAACTACATAATATCAATTTTGAGATAGTTACAGTAATTTGGATTTTGATGGGAATAAAAGGCTAAATAGCTGATGTAGCCTATTTCTTGACATTTAAATTGCAATAATGGGAGGATGAGTACACGAAAAACTTTAAAAGAAGTTCTTGAATGCACAACAATGCCATCACGAGTTCAAGCATCCACTACCAAGCTATTTTCAGATGAGAGGGTGGTCGAGTTAAAAAAAAGAGCAAATATTTACAGGCTGGACTGTTTAATAAGATCTCCCTTCCATAAGCAATGCTGACAGCGGAAGCCTATTATTGAAATTAATTATCGTTGAATAATCGAATTGAAATATTGAAATTAATTATCATCGAACATATATCATATTCACATCATATATGTTCATTGTCATACATCATTACATGAAATATGGCAATGAACAGTTAATGAGCACTAAAACAACATATTGCATATATGGTGGGAGTTCAAAAAGGAGAAATATTCAAACGCATATTGAAACTGAATCGTATTATCACGCATCTGTTTCATGGCATTCTTTAGTTACTAAACATACACAAATAAATAAACACACATCTTGTTATTGAATTCAATCCGGAAATCGAAACACATCAAATTTTCATAAAACCATATACTAAATTTTATCTATCAAATCGCAAATTTGAGTATGGTGTTTACTACGCACAAAAAAAAAATACATAAACATCGATTCTATAATTTCCATCGACAAATTTCATCCAAAATTTGATCAAGATTCAGATTTGGACGTAAGTATGGATTGATATAGTTCAAAATCTATGCCATTACACGTTTCAATTATCGTGAAAAATAGACATAAAACTTTTTATTGAACTTCACTAACGGATTATTGGTTAAAAGTTTTGATTTTCACCTTATATTCAATAACAGAGTTAAACAAAACGAACTAATAAGAATGGAAAAAAAAACTTTCGCCAAATAATGACGACAATGGAGGCATTTACGGCAAACACAAACATCATCAACCCCATACACAGCATAACACAAGTTAACAATAAATGAAAAATTATATACCCAATGATTAAAACGGCGAAGAGCTAACAAGCTACTAAAGGAAATTTTAAGCCACAAAACTGCAGGCCATATTACCAAGAAAGGATTTCAACTTAGAAGATAATATGCTAGCATCTCGCCATCTTTCCGGATATCTCCACTCAATGGCACCGCCATCACCGGATTCTATACTTTCTAAGAGTCCCATCTTGCTCATTCTAAACCATTCCCATCTCTTTTGTGCATCTCGGTGTCCATTACCCCATGTAGGAAAAGGCTCATCCGTTCCACCAGTGGTTCAGAAGGAATGTCGTTTCCCAAATCCCATTTCGGGCCTCAGTCGAAGGTCGTGAGAAATGAAAATTAGGTCCAATGCGTTGGAATGACAGCAGGGATGTGGTCATTGAAACTTTTCAGGCTTCAGACACTGTCTACTCATACATCCATCCATTCGCAATGTTTTCCCCAACTCCTGCATAGGACTGGAAAGTATTAAAACGGCACAGGATGAAAACTTGATTTATTTGATTGTAAACAAAATCTAAGGTACTGTTCGTCAACGGATTTTGAGACGACCACATTGCGATGATTCCATCTCATTTAGGAGTGAGACGCGGGACGATGAGCACATTACCGGTATTACCTTGAATTTCTCCCATCCGATATTTTTGTTCCAAAAATTGTTTTAAAATATTTAATTATGCATTAGTACCTTTTCCCTTCCGTATTACTAATTATCTGTAATTTTTACCTCTCGTAAAACCGCCAGTCTTCATAGTTAAATATAAAACATCTCCTTTCATCTTTTCTTTCTCCCCTATTTTGACGAATTAAACTCATCCTAACGCATGCGCAAAAGCGCGGATGGTTTTACAATGTGTTGTCAAACTTCTTTTGATTGTACGATTCAACTTTACATTCACAAGTGGTGGAAGTGGCAGTTTTATTTCCGGGCTGCTAAGTTGCTAGAAAATTAATTCTTCTTGCCAAAAAGTTGATTTCAGTACTATTTCATTACGTTTCAGCAACGAAATTCATTCGTAAATGTTAAAAAGTTCTGAGAATTTTAATCCCATCTGCAACTACTGTCATAAATAGCAATCGAGAACTAATAAACCCTTTAAGGCACAAGGACTTGGACTGGTTCCACATACCCCCCCCCCCGCCTTCATTATGTGATAATATAATGTTGTTTTGGTTTGGGATTTTTGTAGCCTCAAAAAGCGCAGGCAACAAACTGGCGATTTATTGCTTTTGAGGCGGCAATTTTTCGCTTTTATGGTTACTAGGAAATAATTCACAAGGTTGTGACATTTGGTAATTTATCGTAAACTCAAGTTACAGTCTATCTGAATTCTTACGAACCTTCTAGATTCATTTAAATCATTAACCAATTTAAACCGGTTTGAAACAATCACGAGACTATTAGACTAGCATGCGTGGATATTTAGAAATACAATGTCCATCCCCCTTCCCCATCTCAAAATCTGCCGAGTTCTAAAACTTTATTTACCAGCTAGAAAAATTTTTTAATGAAAGTTGTTTTAAAAAATATTTTATATACAGAGAGAGAAAAAAATATCGTGACGGTTTCAAACCGGATTAAACTGTTTAATGATATAAAAATTATTAAGACAAATAATGACAAAAATAATAATATTCTCACATGATAACTAGAAATTTGCGATTTCAGATTTCATTTATTTCCCTGGCCGTGTATGTCGCCAAGATTTGGCACGGTGGCTTCATATAAAGCTACTTGCTTAGTATACAAATGTAGGAGGAAAAATTAATAAATTGTCACTTCATTTTTTAAAAAAAATTTTCTTCTTCTTCTTCTTCTTATTATTATTATTATTTTGTGTATTCAATTTAATCAGTTTCCATCAGAAATGCAACAGTTTTAATTCATGTGACTGAAAGAGTTAAAACCTCATGATTTGTGAAAATACGTCAGAATCCACAACTTCGTCCAAATTGCTGATTATTATATTCATAAAAAATATTTCCAATGAACCTTTATCTATTCAGAAATGCACTTTATTTTCACATACGTTATACAAAAACCATTGCTAAAAATTTCAAACCAGAGCGATTTAAAAACAGTCTGGATTAGAAAAACAATAGCCATCGACAATCGAATAAAGCTTAGGAACAACTGGTTTCATATTCAGAACATTCCTTCCTGCAGGTAAAATTGCTTCCTAAAACAAACTACGAAATTATAAAATAACGATTATATAAAAGGCACCCCTCTCCCCAAAAAAATGTTGTTGTTAAAATTGTTTTGAAATTCAAACAACTCCACTTTACTTTCAAAACCTATAAGCCACGCAATAGCTACTGCTGTCAGAACATCATAGACTTCGATACAGTAATCACCTATTAGAACACCGAATCAATACTACAACCGATGGCATTTCAAAACAATAGAAACACCGTCTGACAGCATGTCACGCGAAAGCATCTTATCCCACGTGGTAGGAGAGGGGAGGAGAGGGAAATAAAAGAGTTCAGCGCTCCATTTCGAAATATCAAAAACGAAAAGTCGAGTCAGCATTCGATGCGGTCACGTGAGCATCATACGATATTCTAATGAGGCAATAACATGCACGGAAACGCGGATTTAACGATCCCTCTTGCACTTCCCCCAAATACGACCTTTTTTTTCCTTCCAGTGGCTACTCCACCCTTTTTGGCATGTGATCGATTTGTAACTCTGGAAAGAAGAATGGAACAAAAAAAAAGCAAGAAAGGAAAGAACTGCTACAGTTTCTATTTTATTTTATTTCGTTTTAAAACTTCCACTTTGGCGTGGGCGGCGAGCCACAAAGCGAGGGTGTTCGGCCGAAGAGAATGGTTTAGAAGTAGAATAAAAAGAAGGGGTGGTGGTGGAGGTTTTCTTTCCCTCACTCTCTCTCTCCTCTCCAAGCAATAGAAAGGTAAGCTCGTGCAGGAGATTAACAATGAAAAATCGTCTGCTTTTAAGGTGATTAAACGGCTGTAGGTGCTTAATTGCAGGACAAGAACGGGAAATGATTTTAACCGAGGCTTCAATAGAATAACGGAGGTGTGCTTTGTTTGAAGACTAACGGGTTTCCACCCCTTCCCTACTGCTTCCCCTACTCTTGACCTTATAAAAATAAAGTTTCTGGAACAGCGAACTTGGAGGGCTTTTGTATGAATGCCTAGCGAGCCATTAATCTGAACTAAAATTACCATTAAATATTAATAGAAATAACAACTAATATGTAAAACCATTTTTTTAATGAATTTAATGGTATGTAGTAAAAAAAAGAATTTTGTTAATGTTAAATTAAGAAGGAAGGGAACAAAAACAAAACTTGAAAAGTGTACTGTTTTGGGATATAAAAAAACGTCCGGGAGTCCCTGTGGACTTTAATATTATTATTATTATTATGGATACAAAGAGGTAAGACACGATTTACCAATAAGGAGATTAGAATACTATAAAATCTAAATTTACAAATTATCCAAGCAAAAAAAAAAAAAAAAAAAAAAACCTTAGAAGCCACTGCTATTATCGCTAAGCAAGAACTGCGCTCTCTCTACCCTTCCCCTCTCCACACACCACCTAGCTAGAAATATCGCTACACCACACTAATTTCGAAATATCGCTACACACAAGGATCCATGCGCTTTAATCCATTCAAGTAATTTATATTAATCATATTTTTAATTATTTTGTAAGAAAATTTTCTTCGATTTTTACTTTTTTATACTGATATTCGTAACGTTGGGTTATTTTTAGTTAACCATAGTTACTGTTCTCGCTGTCATCGATTTTTTAATTCAATTACTTCCTGATTTCTGTAAATTAACAAAACTGTGTGTGTGTGTGTGTGTGTGTGTGTGTGTGTGTGTGTGTGTGTG
>JAPMOQ010060822.1:562126-586079 GCA_026543055.1 Argiope trifasciata
GATAAACAGAAAGAATATCCTCTGAGTGGGTTTCATCATAAATGTGAGATATCTACAAATTTGGTGTAAAGACAGTACGTGAATTTTTATCTCCTTAGCTCAAAACGCTTACAGTAATAATTTCCAGTTAAATTCCTTTTTTTTTTTTTTTGAATCGGGGAGGTGTGGAAAAATTGAGATCCGTTGAAATGTCGAGCTCAAATTTTTAATGATTACAATGTTTTTTATAAATAATTCGTATATGAAAAAAAGAAGAATCAAAATAGATATGGATGAAACATCTAAAAAGTAAGAACTAATTAACTATTTACACTCGGAAAAAAAAAGCCGACGCATAATTGTTGACTTAATACAAGGGCTTATTTATTGTTCCGAAAATTAAATACATATAATTGCTTTAAATTGAATTTCCCTGAAAAATTAATCTTTTTACCATTCTGTAGGCGTTTTAAACAATCAAAATTGAAATTAAATAAAACTTTAAAATCATATACAGTCTTAAAGAATGAGTCGGGAGCTTTTTCTAAGCGCAAAAGGTTAAATTTTAGAGTAGGTTATTTTTTTTTTATAAGTATTATTATTACTGCTGTAATACATTTTTTAAATTTAATTAGTGTAAATAAAAAAATAAAGGCAATGACGGAACATCTCACACATTTATTCTATCACAAAGCAATATCGCTTCCCTACCTAGTTAAAATGATTTAAAAACTCTTCCCACCTAGCTCATTCTAGCAGCGTTTAAACTGACACAACTTTAACAGCTCCAAACCTTATTACATGTGGCGGGCATTGCGACCGGCCGTCCCATTATCCACACATAGCAAGGGCGGCGTGTTGAAGACTTTAAACGATCACATCCTTGTTGTCTTCCAACGAACTGGGGCTAATTTTCATCCCGGCCCGTCCTCGGAATGGGATTTGTGAAATGACAGGCATTCTGAGCCCCATTGTAACGGATGAACCCCTTTTCCTCACGGTGAAATGGACACCGTAATGGACAAAAGGGTCGGGTGGCCATTGGCGGAGGCTGGACAGGAATGGATCTGAAGGGAATTGCTGAGCGCGGTGATTGCGGAGCGGTTGAGGGGAAATATCCGAAAAGATTGTGAAATGCGGGAATGTGATGATGATGGAAGCCTGTTTGGGAAAGCTTAAAGAGGAACTGCTGCATGGCCGAAACAATCTGATTGCACTGTTTCAGATGTCGCTTACTAAAAGTTTTCTTTGTATTTGGGACCGCATTTTCTTGCTCTTATACAAATTTCAAATTTTCTGGCAAAAAGTCTTTATTAAACATTGATACTTGGTTTTACTATAAAATGGCTTTCGATAATACCACGAAAAAAAAAGTAAAAAAGAAAGAGAAATTAATATTGACCGAAGCAAAATGCTTTTTAAATATGAAATTTTTGGATTCATATGAAATAAATGTAACTTTAAGGATGACCACCAGCTTTAGAATATTTTTCTATAACTTTCTGGAATATGAAGAATGCAAAAAGAGAAAGACTGTTGTTATATTTAAAAATAATTTGACCTCGAAATTTTGTAGGATTTTCAAATATCATATCTGCGAGGTCGCACAAAAGGCTCGCAGTGATGTAATTTTTATAATTACGTTTTATAGCCTGTAGGGACGATAAGTCAAAAACTTGGTATGTGGTGATTAAAACAAATTCGTAAATTTATAATAATATTTGAGTATAACATTTTAGCAACTGACTTGTAAATATATCGAAGTGTACATCGTCTGCACATTTACTTTCGAATATATATTATTATGGTAACTTTAAAAAAATGCAATCGTAATCTTGTAATTAAAATTATAATTCTATGTTAGATATTGTCTTCAATCTATGAACAAAAATATGCTCAAACCCTTTTTTTTTTCCCCACTACATTACGCAACAAAAAAAAGCGGGGAAGGGATTGAATGAAAATCTAAACACAAATGCCTTCAAGACCTAGCGTCAGGTTTCTATGCGAGGGGAGGAAGGACAGCATCGTTTAATGAAAAAGATTCGAGATCACCCCTTTTCTGATCACAAAGAACATTGCAAAGAATAGTAAGGTAACCGTCATCGTTATAGTTAGATTCATTTAATATGAATCTAAATATAACCGCTTCGAAGAGCGGGCGGTCATCCTTAACATTAGATTTATTTCATACTAGCCGCCTTTGACGACCAGCTGGTTCGCCATGAGTAATGGGTTCTAATATTTTCAATTAAATCACATATTCATTAGCCTTGAAGTAACTCCGGGCATTGATTGGCCTGAAATTAATATTTTCTTTGAGATGATGGACGGAAAGTTCTAAAAGTACACGTTTTCCTAATAATATTCTTTAATTTTATAAATCAGTCAGTTTTAATGATTGATTTAGCAGACTGATGTAGCAACTTTTATTTAAAATATTAATAAAAATATTTTGTAAAATATGGGTGACAGTGCAAAGTATGAAGAAATCTAAAAATCATTATTCATAAATGCATTGTTTAACTCAAACTTCGTAAAATGTAATTATTTACTTCATTTAGATCAAATTAATAGTATTAAACAATATGTATGCCTATTAATAATATTTTACAAATTGGCCATTGGAAAGGAATTTGAATGCATATCCTGTATAAATTCAATCCTGTATAAATAAAGATAAATTATTCAATTAATGATTTAAATATTGCAAAACGATCATAGAATCCTTTGCCTTGCATTTTTTAAAGAAAATATCACATTTTATATTTATTTTATTTTATCTAGTCACGTGCTAAAAGTTGCATTCCTTCCGATTTAATTTGCGATGATAGTTTTTTTTTTTTTTAATTTGAACTTCCGTCAAAATGATGGCAACACGGTGAAAAAAACTAATTTTTTCAATTTGACGTGCTCTTGCAGATTTTATAGAAACCTTGGCTTTGCATTTATTTTTTTAGAAACTATCACATTTTATAATGAAAAAAAAATATTGAATTAATGATACAGATATTGCAAACGATAATAAAAATATCCCATTAAGTCGGATTCCAATGCATATCCTGTCTAAATTCAATCAGGTTTACCGTAAATAAACATTTGTTGAATAAATGATTTAGATATTACAAACGGTTACAGAAACCTTTGCTTTGCATTTATTTTTTTTTTAGAAAATATCACATTTTTTGTTTCTTTTATTTTATCCAGTCACGTGCTAAAAGTATCATTTCTTTAGACTTGATTTACGATGATAGTTTTTTTTTTTTTGAACTTCCGGCATACTTTTATTTTATCCAGTCACGTGCTAAAAACATGGTTAAAATATTTCTTTAAAAATTCGTTAAAAATAGAAGCTTACGTTATAAATTTAAAAAATTGATACCGTTAGAAAGCTAATTTTTTAATCTTTAAATTGATATAAAAATCATGTTTGTGCAATAATATTTTTGGAAGTTATAACGGAAAAACGTCGAAATTTCGCTTAAATTTCAATTAATTCAAATTCTAATTAAAAATTCGAAAAAAGGGCTCCGAAGTGCACATTCCGGACCTCCAAGGTATACATGTACCAAATTTGGTAGCTGTAGGTCCAACGGTCTGGCCTGTAGAGCGCCAACACACACACACACATTGAGCTTTATTATAAGTATAGATATAGATGAATCCAAAAATTTCATACTTAAAAAGCATTTTGCTTCGGCCAACATTAATTTCACTTTCTTTTTTACTTTTATTTTTCGTAGTATTATCGAAAGCCATTTTATAGTAAAAACCAAATATCAACGACTAATAAAGACTTTCCATTAAGACAACCATTTTATACATACAATGAAATCTTTTTAATATACTCTATAACACTTATTCTGCCTGGTCTATGTACTTCAAAAAAATATTAAAAGGATCACAGGTATTCGATTCAATAGGGGATTCGTCTATTCTAAACTTTCAACATTTCCTTTTTGGACTAAAACAAAAATGTATTTTCTGTCTAATAAAGTATAACTAATATCAAACCAACAAATAGGGTGAAAAGGGGAGGAAATCACTACGTAGAACAAATCGCATCAAAGCCGATATTTACAATCATATTTTATTGTGATAAACTTGCATTAAGAATTGGACTCAATAATAATTATAAATATGTGTATATGGCAGTTAATGTAAGGAAAATGCAGTTAAATTATATAAAAAATTGAAAGTATTTAATTTATTCATAGTGCTTGGCATTATAATTTTGAGAATTTGTAATACATCTTTCCTGCACAGTTAGTCCCATAGTTAGAAAAGCAGATATTTTAATGTGTGCCAGGGCAACAACCCCTAATATAGGCGAAGAATCTGGGAAAGGGGAGACATAAAGAAAGGGGGTAGGGGTAAAAATGCATGTATCAAGGTAACATTGTTATTAGGATTCCAGATTTGTCAATTTTTCAATATTTTTCGATGTTCTACTGGCAGAAATATATCAGTGAGATGTTAAATCAAGAGAAGACATTATTTTACGTGTAATCGCAGATATTAGATGTGCTGTAATTGGCGATTCGCTACTTGGATATGCGTAATTGATTTCTGCAGGCGCCGTCTTTAATGTATGTTTATGATTTTGAGAACTTATTTGAAACACGATTAACTAGCAAACTAGAAATTTCTTCACGAAATTTTAGATTTAAAATATTTTACTCTAAGTTGTTTAAATCAAAACATGCACTTCAAAGAATATGCACTAAAATAAACAGATTATAGAGACAAATGAGTATAAAAACAAATTTCGTTAAAATACAATAGGTGATAACAAAAGTTTTTTTAAAATAAAACAAACTTTTTAAAAATAAAACAAAATTACAAAGGAAACTTACTTTTTAATATTAACAGTTTCAAACTAACAACTATATCGTAATATTTAACATTAGCAGAATAAAAATAAAGGATTTTAACAATTTCGGTCATATGTTAAATATTTTATTTTTAATATTATAAATAATTTTTTCTGTTGCATATTATTTTAATCGTATCTGTAAATTCAGAATTATAACAATTATCTCCCAAATAAATTAAAGTAAATCGGGACCAATAAAAAAAGAATGAAAAAAAAATAAACACGCTAATAATTTTCGACAAGTTATATAAATGTCAGTAATTAACATTGATTATGAATTCATTAAAGTTCTTATTGCTTACTTTTATAGAAAGACAAGCGAAGCGTATCATTTAACAATAGAATTCACATCTAAGAACTTAGTTGAGAAAATATATACCTTCGCATCAAAGCTCATTTGCACCAAAGATATAAATAAACATGAACAGGACATCTTACCTAAAAAGAAGAAAACAACAACAATTAGTTTTCAGTTAAAAGAAATATTATAACAATTATCACACTGAATCAATTTTATAGCATAAACAACCATTGAAGAAAAAATCCTGATATAACTCTGCTCGAATTTCAAAATACTTGGAATAAATGATATCAAAAAAAAATCTAAAAACTCCTCCATTGGATTTTTCTACCTTTATTTTTAAAAGTTGAAATTCTTTGTAGCCATAATGCTAATTCATAATAAGTTTATGGAAAATAACTGTCTAACGCTTTCCTCGGATTGCTAAAAAGTTTTAAAACACAAGATTTCGATTAATACCACATTTCTTCTTTAAGAAAGATGCTATACACGCAGAACGCATGGTTGTTAAAATAAGATAAAATAATTTTTTAAAAATTAAATATGTGGTGACAAATTTCAAGTTATCATGTGAGAGCATTATAATTTTTAAGTCATTGTTTGTTTTAATTAATTTAAGTCATTAACCTGTTTAAACTGGTTCGAAACAATTTCGAGCCTTTTCTATAGGTTTCTGTCCTCCCTCTCCTATATGTGTATAATGATAATTTTCAACTCTGGTAGCATTGTTTTATGAAAATACGATTTTTTTAAAACACACTGTTATTTTCTCATTTCTGAGATCCTAAAACAGTTTCAAAATAGATTGATCTCAAAACAGGAGTGGAATCTTTCAGTGTTTCCTTCTTAAGAAGGAATGAAGTGATATTCCCCTATTGGGGAAAAGAGAAAATGCTTTTATCTCAACACTGTTATTAAACGTCAATGAAGTGGTGTTTTTTTTAACATATTATAAAAATTAAATTATTTAACTTCCTTTGAAAAAATTACGTTCCGTAACAACTATGATGTCTTAATTATAACGCATCTGTTTTCAAAGAAGTATACATAATAATAACGCAATAACGGCAAAAGCAAATCAACCTTTTAAAAAAGCATTTGCTTTCAAAGAAGCAAACGTAATAATAACGCAATAATGGTAAAAGCAAATCAACCTCTTAAAAAAGCATACATAATAATAATGCAATGCTGGTAAAAGCAGGTAAAAAAATATATGCGATTAAAAGATGCTGATGAATATTGCCGTTTATGCTTTATTCAGTGACTACGCAATTCCGAGCTTCAATTATTTGTTGTCTTCGATGCTCATTCAAAAATATATGATTGCGATACCTCAAAAGCATAATAAGCAGCATAAATGAATTTTGATACAAGATATTACCATCAAAATGTATGAACCCAATTGATAAAGGAAAAGCGGCAATGTTCAGCATACATAATCGACTTTTTTGATTGCACTACGAAATCAAGAAGGATAAACCTCTTATTATGTAAACACCAGCGGGTGACCGAGCTCCGCTCGGAGAAAACAGGTATCGAAGCTAACTCGAAGATTTAAATTTTCAATTGTGATTTATCAAAACAATACATGCCATAAGAAAATTTGTGAAACCATTGGTGAAAAGATAACCGGTTAAAGTGCACCATTGTAAACTATTCTAAACAAAGTTAGAGTCTGGAAAGGGAACTATTCTATACAAAGGTAAAGTTTGAAAAATCATAGGAAATAAAATGCGTAATGGTTGAAACCTATTAGGCAATAGACAAAGAAAATTTAAGTGCTGCCATCTATAGCCATTATGGAGAACTAATAAAGTTTGAAAATATCTTATCTGTAACTCCGAACTGCTCGACCGTAGCGCTTCAAAACCGGCGCCAATCGATTCCTCGTGGCCCAAAACCCCAGACCCCCAAGTTTACCGAAGTTTATTAATTCTGGGGCGATTTTCGACTTGGCAACCATTCCTCGTATTATAGTATTAGATATAATAAATTCGTGGACAGAATATGCCCGCTGCTTTCAAAATCATCCTGCAAAGTGTATAATTACAAAGACACTTTTAGCGTACTTAAAATAGTTTAAGATGAAATTCTGAAAACACATTTGGTTGCTATATGCAGCATCTTATCCAGAATAATTTAAGCTCAAACATAGAAATAAAAATCTAAAATATTCGGTTACAAAACGTATCTCATCTAAAATAATTTCAGATGACATTTTGAGAAGAATCTAAAACGTTTGGTCACAATATGTAGTATATCAGGAAGAAAAATTTAAGATTATATTTTGTAAAAAAATCTAAAATATTCTTTTACAATATGTACTATCTCATAAAGAATAATTTATTATATTTTGTGAAAACCTAAATTATTCTGTTACAATACAATTTCATCCAAAATAATTTTTAATTAAAGTTTGAGGAAAACCTAAATTATTTGGTTACAATATGTAGCTTATCTCATTCAAAATCATTTAAGATGTCAGACTGCGTTCAAAGGAATTTTTTTTTAATTACTTTGAACTATGATTTTTAGATGTAATGTCAATTATAATACTAAATACTATAAATAAAACAAAATTATTTGGAAATATAATATATTTTGAGAATTACGGAAATTTATAGCAAATTGTTATGAAATTTAATCAAAATGGTTAACACTCTACACAAAATGGTAATGCAATCCTTTTTTTTTTTTTTTTGTACACAAATTATAGAAAACAATGAATGAAATGAACCAAAATCTAAGAAAAATTTTGCGATGCAAAGAAGTTATAAATAAAAATATACGTATAAATGCATACTTTTTCATAAGTTAACTTATTTTTTTACACAAACACTTATGAATAAAAAATTATTTCACCAACAATAACACTTTTGTTCATTTCATTATCCATATTATTAAAAGCGTAAGCTGAAATTTTTATGTGAATACCTTTATCAGTTTTTGAGATACTATGTTAATGGTGGAGAATTTTTATGAATATTAAAGTTTTGGGAAAACTAAAGAAAAAGATCAAATTTAGATGAAAAATATGTGACCCTGGATGACCCCTTCCTTTTCCTAGAAAATATAAACTTATTTGGAAACAGAATGTCTGAACTACAAGAAACAACAATTAAAAAAACATTCGCCAATGAAGTCGATAAACGTAGTCGGATACCTTAAGATTAAATTTTATATATAAAAAAATAGCGTTCTTTTAACAATACGTAGTTTCTTATCCAGAATAGTTTTTTTTTTGGGGGGGGGGACTAAAACATTATTTTACTGTACATAGTACTTCATCTAGAATAATTTTATTTCAGATGAAATTTCGAGGAAACAAAGCAGTCTGTCACAACACGTGGTATATCATATACGTTTGGTTACAATGCGTGGTATTTCATCTAAAATAATTTCAGGTATCCGACTACGTTAAAAACAATGTTATCGTTCACATTGTCGATTTAAAAAAAATCTTATTACATCTGGTACTTCAGACTTTCCTCTTAACAAAACAGTTTATCTTTGCTAAGAGAAGGAAGGCCTCACCTATCATGCAGGGTCACCTATTTTTTCAGCTAAAATTAGTCTTTCGCTTCAATTTTCTCAGAACATTTATTTTTCATAAAAATTCTCCACCATTAACACGATATCTCAAAAACTAATAGAGGTATTTACATAAACATATCAGCGTGTGTTTTAAATAATATGGACAAAGAAATGGACCAAAATTTTTATCGTTGGTAAACTGCTTTTTCATTTATAGGTGTTGTTTAGAAAAATTAAGCTGTAAATTTATGGTAAAAATGCATATATGGGCATATTTTTAGCCATAACTTCTTTGCATATCAAACTGCTTCTTAGATTTTGGATCATTTCATTCATCATTGTATTCTACAACTTGTGTGCAAAGAAAAATCGCTGCATTACAATTTTGTGCAGAGTGTCAACCGTTTTGATTAAATTTCACTAAAATGTACAATACATTTTCCCTATTTCTCTAAATATATTATATTTTCAAATAATTGTCTTTTGTATTTATAGCGTTTATTATTGACAATACATCTAAAAAACATAAATAGTTTCTTAAAATCCTCGGATACCTTAAGATGAAATTTTGGGAAAAACCTAAAAACATTAGATTACAATATGTAGTATCTCCTCCAGAATAAGTTAAGATGAACTTCCGGGAAAAATCTAAAATGTTTGGTAGATCTAATCTGGATAAATAGATATATAGATCTCATGCAGAATAAATCAAGATGAAGTTCTGAAATAGACCTAAAACAGTCGGTTAAAATATGTAGTATCTCCTCTAGAATAAGTTAAGATGAACTTCTGGGAAAAATCTAAGTAGATCTCATCTGGATAAATAGATATATAGATCACATGCAGAATAAATCAAGATGAAATAGACCTAAAACAGTTGGTTAAAATATGTAGTATCTCCTCTAGAATGAGTTAAGATGAACTTCTGGGAAAAATCTAAAATGTTTGGTAGATCTAATCTGGATAAATAGATATATAGATCTCAAGCAGAATAAATCAAGATGAAATTCTGAGATAGACCCAAAACAGTTGGTTACAATATGTAGTATTTTATGCATTCTAAAACCTTTAGTAATCAAGCACTGATACAAAATCAAATGACTCCGAACTATTAAACTAATAGCACCCACCAGTGAAATTTAAGCTCCGAATTTAGTTCAGAGATACGAGGGATGGATAAAATAGTGCTGCGCCATACTATAACGCATCGAATGCTAAGCAACATTCCCCATAGTTAACTAATGACATGACGAACATTCAATCGTGCACCATAGCGGAGGCCCGATAAGCTATTCCTATTCACAGATGCAGAGTTCTCATGCCGGCCAAAAGCCAGCAACTGCCTTTCAGCAGTCCAATAATTAATGCTTAATAGGATGGCTGAGCAAAGGTATGAAACAATATCCAATTTAATTTAATGGATTTGAAATCAAGGTGCATTAAAGCTCCTCAACAAGCGCTGAAAAAGCAATAAAATACAATTATTTAAGTAACAATAAAGGGGAAATAATTATTTCTAAACATGTTTTGAGCCAGTTAAATACAATGAAGCCAGATTATTCGAAATAGTTGGGATAACTTGGATAATAAGAGTTTGAGGTTATTGCATAAAATAGGAAATTATTCGTACTTCAGTGATAAATGTTTTTTTGTCTGTTTATTTTAAACAATTTTACTTCATTTTTCATTAACATAAAAGACTACATGGAAAATCGACTTTTTTTAAAACAAAAATATTAAATATTTTTTCATTTATATAATCATTGAAGATTTTTCTTCGCGAACACGTTTGAATTCTGGTTTAACATTTTTTGGAAAGTCGCAATGATTTTTACAAGCGTATATATTTTAAGTTTGATAATATATTGATATTTTTTAAATATTATTTTCTCAAATTCTAAATTTTAGTAAAATCTTCATAAATAAATAAATAAAAAATTTTTTTGTTCAGATTTTTACATTAAAAAAAAACCATATGTTCTACGGTGTCTGAATCATTAAAAAGATTGAATAACGATTTTGATGTTTTAGAAGATAATAATAATAATAATAAAAGAAGATTTCACACCATTTATCGGTCAAATCTTTCGAAACTTTAAATCTAATTTTTTATAAAATTCACTGAAATATTTTAAATTATAAGATAACTTCTAAACTAGAATATTTTTGCTTTAATCCGCTTTTTAGGTAAAATACCTATTTCTTCTAATTTTTAAAATGACTTTTAATTGATAAGCTATTTCATATACGTTTCTTAAACCTATTATTTTTTCAAAAAAAATTCATAAATATGTGCATTTTATAAAACTTGCCAATTTCGAAGACAGTCAAATAACAGTTTGTAATAGTTTATAATTAACAACTATGTTTAATGGATGAAACACATGGTTTGTTGAAGTACTTCAAAAATTCGACAACTTCCAATTTCTGTATGTTTTTTCAAAGAATTTAGGAATTTCATTCAAAAAAGAAAGACTCTGAATTTCTAATAGCCCTAAATTAATAGGTTAATTCAATTAAAGGAGATCTTAGTTTATAAAAGTCTAGATTATCGAGGGATGACTAAAAACCGTATTCTTTTACCAGTTAAATTGGTTACTTTTCCGTTGCCCCGACGCAAATGTCGCCAATGTGAACCAAACGCGAGCCAAATCGCCAAAGCGTTGTAAAAATGATTATAAGAAATATGGAGGGATTCTACATTATATGACGATTTCCCGTTGCGCCCGGCTAAAGGAAAAGTACCGTTAACTATTTCGACCTCTTCGGGAAATATGTATTTAAGTTGTCATGTATATATATAATTATAAATAAAATAATTGTCATTGAATAAATTCGTTCAATGAGAAGTATACTCGTCGAAAACAGTTAACAAGTTAATGGTAATACGGAGAAAAATTTTTAAAAAGTTTCTCTTCATTATGCAGCAGCGCTAATGGATGCATAAAAAATTTTTAATACCACGACAACACGTGCGGGTATAAATATAGTAGTTAATAATGAAAAATATAGCTTAAAGAATTATATTTTTAAAAAAAATTAGAGAAAGAAATAAAACTGGCATGATGGAAAAATATTTTTAAACGATATATTAACAAAAAAATGCTTTCCGGCAATAAAAAAATCCAAAATTTTTGGAGGAAAAGTTTCACATTTCGATTAATTTGTCCTAAATATGCAAAATCAAATTAAAATTTTGAAAAAAAAAACACCCTTTTTTTACACGATCCTGCTAACCGAAAAGTAATTATGTGCCAATAGTAACCCTAGGACTGCCCGACGGAGCGTTCCAAACCATTATTTTTAATCACATATAACAAATAACACAACTTACGAATAGTACGCCCTCTATAAGCACACAATAGCTATTTTAAAATCAAGATTTTCCTCCATTGAATATGCACGAATGGAACGAATCTAACAGCTAAACCATTCGGAAATCTCAATTCATATAACAAATTAAAATACGCCATACCAACTGTTAGGAAAGCGAATAGAATTCAGAGCAGACGCTACTCAGCTTATGTATTAAGCCCGTCTAAGCCGGGATGAGATAAATCGACGTCCAATAGGGCAAAGCACTTCGAACGGGGAACCAAAATAACGACCATCACTTCTTAATTTCAAACGAATTAAATATGCCAATCTTCATAAGCTGTAGGACAGCCCCGCGAAGCCGATTCAAACGGATTGAAACTCAGGCACACGCTGGTTTCAGAAGATTGTGGGCATGCAGGAAACTGCACTGCCTTGCGCATCCAAGGAATTAGATCTGCCACCGAATTCCTGCCGCCTACGGATAATAATTAAGCGATTCACTAATTAATTCCGATGGTCGCGTGCCCAAGGTCGGATCCCAATCTGATTTACGACATTGCCCGAATGCCTATCGGTGGAATCGGAATGATCCGGAGCGGTTCGGAAAGCCGAAGTGCATGCATGCCGTAAAATACGAAGAGGAGTATGTCTTCCCGGGTTATGAAGACGTCAATTTGTCTCGTTTAAAGGCAGACGTAAATAGGACATAAAATTGCAGCATCGCAGTTATTAGTTGTAAAATCGGTTTTAAAAGGGCAGTTGCTTTGAACACTTGATTCGCTAAGATGGAGAGTGTTATAAAATGCGGCTTTTCTGTTGAATCTTGGCGGTTTTATTTGAAATTAATTCCCTATTTCAATAAAATCTTATCATAAGGGAAATAACATGTGTACTGAAATACGAATGCTGGTATTACAACAATGTCACTACAAAATGCATATTTTTAAATGCGAAACATTTATCAGGATTCATATGCATTTATATATAAAAAGAAAAAACGAAACGGTAGTGATTTATAACACTTTCTCGTATACTCCTTCATAAATTTGGCATGACAGAGAATAATACTTTACTTGGCACTGATGTACAATAGTTAAAAGGCATTAACATTTGGCGTCAATTTAGCATTTATATTGAATGCATTGCGTGATACTTGGCGAGTTATTTGGCGATTAAATCTTAACATGCGGTTACTAATAACCGAAAATCGAATTTGTATTTTAGACATGATTTATTTTCAACTGATTGAAAAAAAAGTTATACAAAACTACACTTGTAGTCACAAATTCTCAAACTAAATTTGATATATTCAAGTCGTTGGGTTTTTGATTTATCGTGTTTACTTATTTCTGAAAGTACAGACCGACAGATAGTCAAGCGTAATTCTATATTGGCCAAAATTTCATTGGCGTCTACTTTATCAATGTTAAATCTGTGTGCCGAGTTTCATCTATTTAGCTATTTCTCTTCGTTTTGTATTTATGCTATTAACTTGCATTCGAATAACCAGGAGATGTATTTCCTCTGAACAGATTCAACTCAACATTTGACAGAAAATTGCAAAATTGGTATACCAAACCAAATTTCTAGTTTAAACCCTCCTTTACAGGCAATTTACAAAAATATGTTTTTTTGGACTATCCATGAAGAGTTGTCAAGATTTTGAAATCGAATTTTTTGACGATTATATACTTTTTTTATACTACATGTACGAGAAAATAACAAAAGCTGTATTAATGTGCAAGCAATCTTTCGGATTTCACTGAATTAGTTAAGGATCTATCAATAAATTTGACCCTGTAATTTCAATACTTATTTCATACTCGAACAGATAATTATTCTAATATCATAAATAATAAGTTTGTTGACATTTGCTACTTCCTACTTAATATCAACTGTAGCGCCGTTTACAGCTTATACTTCCTAGATGCAGCTCATACAAAACGGAAAATATGTTCTGATGACCTACTCAATGTTGTTTGCAAAATATCTGCAATTCATATGTTGACAGTTCATGCATGTTCTTATTTTCTCGTATGCGAAATATGTACTTGTCAATAAATTCGAAACTTGAGATTTTGTAGATTTCTCGCCAAGGACCTTCTTAAATAAGAAAAATATATTTTAACTATTATGTCTGCTGGTCTATAAACACAAAAACTCAAGAATGAATACAACAATGTATAAAATTCGATAATTTCAAACTGCGTTATTTGATTATTAAACAATGCTTAAAATTCAATAATTCCAAACTGGTGCAATGCATGAAATTCGATAATTCCAAACTAGTGCAATGCATGAAATTCGATAATTCCAGATTTGTACAGTAGACACAAATAACATACAGAGGTGGAAAAAAAAAAGAAACTGAATTAATCAGATTATTGGAGCTTAATATCGGGAATTCAGATATGTTATGTATACTTATTATCATCTATACGTGCTTCGAATTTGCAAACATAGTTGCAATTACAGAATTAAACCCATGACTGTTCTGTGTTGTTGGCTTACTAAAGAATGCCTAAAATTCAATAATACTGGTTCAGTGCATGAAATTCGATAATTCCAAACTGTATTACTTGATTATTAAACAAGGCCTAAAATTCAATAATTCCAAACTGGTGCAATACATGAAATTCGATAATTCCATATTTGTACAGTAGACACAAATAACAAGTGGTGGAAGAAAAAGAAACTGAATTAATCAGATTGCTGCAGCATAAGATCGGAAATTCAGAAATATTATGCATACTTATAACATTTGCCCATACTTCGAACCCAGGAATATAGTTGCAATTACAGAATAAGCCCTATGAGATCTGTGTTATTGCATTATTAAGCAATAAATAAAATTCGATAATTCCAAATTTTGCAGTACATGATATTTGATAATTTCAAACTTGTACAGTAGACACAAATAACATATAGAGGTGGATGAAAAAGAAATGAATTAATCAGATTATTGCAACGTAAGATCGGGAATTCAGAAATGTTATTTATACTTATTACCATCCGTACGTGCTTCGAATTCGCGAACATAGTTGCAATTACAGAATTAGCCCCATGACTGTTCTTGTCGAAAGACAGACGCCTATTGTGTTCCAGTACCCCACCCTGAGGCCAAGTTAATAACCTACCTACTTGCTTCTTTCTTTCCCGAGACCTCTACGGTGACATCTGCCACGCGTGCTCTCGCAGAAAAGATTGCACATTATTAAATGTTTTATTTATTTTTAGGACCTTCCTGATAAAAAGAGACCAAAAAGTCATGACAGTGGAAAGATTCTTTCTCTTTTCTTTTTTTTATGAGTGTCAGAAAAGAACGTGAGGGGAAACGCATCCTCCTCCACCTTTATGAATGAGTGTAGTATTGGCAGAGAGAGAGAGAGAGAGAGAGAGAGCCATTTTCTTTTATTATTCTTTCGTTTATTATTTTTGGTTTCATTGCTGCCGTCCTTTGACCTTACAATCGTGATTTTCTTCCTCCTTTTGTTGGGCGCTGCTTCCTTTTTAGGACTCTTGCCGGCGGTGGAATCGTAATGAATGACGGGTGTTTCAGCGAATTGGGAAAGCCTGGCCACCCGAAAGTCTTCCCTTAGTTGAAGGTAGATGTGGTGCGAATGATTGCTGATTTCTCGTTTCCGGTGACTTCTCAGTCAAGCCTAGCCATACATCGCCAGATTTTGAGATAGAGGCGTTAAAGCAACGATGTCTCAATTTAAAAAGATGTAGATTATTTTGAGGAACAAGCACGAATATACGAAACTAGGACACTAAGATTACACATTTTGATTTTTTTTGTGCCAATCCTGACAATATTGTTAACCTATCCTTTTTTTTTTTTAAAAGTGCTGTTTTGTATTATTATCTGCTGATGCAAAAGCACATAAACAGTTAAGTTTCTTAATATGCAGTCAAACTTTCTCAAGAAGAAATTCTGCTTGGGTTCATGGCATTAACGTTACAAACACTATCACGAAGGTATTCAAGAATTTAGAGAAAATAGAAATCTCTTTTTATTATATTTTAATGGCAATCCTAACACCAACATATGACAATATTTTTATCCAACCATTAAAAAAAATGCGTGCTATTTTATATCATTAGCATCTGCTGGTGTAAACGCAAGTAAACTGTAAGTTTCTCAATATATTGTTAAAAAATTTTAAGAAGAAATTATACTCGGACTCATGGCAAACACTTTACAAATACAGTCACAAAAAAGTATTCAAGAATTTAGAGTTAATATTTTTAATCAAACTACTTTTCGGAATTATTTTTGTTGACAGACTCCAAAATACTGAAGGGTAATCTATGGAAATATCCGCGATCTTACTGCTGTAACTGATAGCTCAAAGAGAGGCCACAATCCTACTACTGCAATAGATTATCCTAGGAAGGACTGCAATCCGACTACTGCAATAGATTATCCTAGGTAGGACTGCAATCCGACTACTGCAATGGATTATCCTAGGTAGGACTGCAATCCGACTACTGCAATGGATTATCCTAGGAAGGACTGCAATCCTACTACTGCAATGGATTATCCCAGGTAGGACTGCAATCCTACTACTGCAATAGATTATCCCAGGTAGGACTGCAATCCTACTACTGCAATAGATTATCCCAGGTAGGACTGCAATCCTACTACTGCAATAGATTATCCCAGGTAGGACTGCAATCCTACTACTGTAACAAATTGCCTTAGGTAGGACTGCGATTTTTAATATTCAGAAGTTATAATTCAGTTATAATAAATATCAAACACCAAATTGACCATATTAGGCAGCATGAAGTAATCCTTGTATTAATCTACATCAAGCATTAGACAAAATTATTCAACCACAAATTTAATCATAACGAACTGTATCTTATCACGGATAGTTAAGTTATATTAACGTCCCGTTTTAAAGCAACAACAGGGCGATTATGGGACGGACCTAGTAACTATCAGTTGAGCTAGATGCAATCCTTATCAACTGATGCAGACCTATCTGCAATCAGTTGATAAGGATGACAACTGAATAGGCAAAACTCTTCAAATATCCACGGCGCAGCAAAGGGAGGAGATTTGAGCCCCGACGGTTTTAAAGGTTAACAGACCGGCTTATATGGCGGCTCTTCGATGGAATCGGGTAACGAACCTCAAAGATGAGACATTACCACAAGGTCAATGCAGCCTGTTTCATCACAGCAAAAGAAAATATTGTTTCACATTACTTTTACACAATAAACATAGATCTCTTTCTAAACCCACTGCTGAATAAAACTGATGAACTAGGTTTCGAGTTTGTCTATTTATATCTTAGCCGGTAAAAGATTTAGCACACCGATTGAACCTAATACAGCTTATTCTATAAAAAGAATTTACATTCAAATTATCTTAAGAAATTTATTTAAAAGCGGGCATTTCAATTTATAAATGTTAAGGAGGTAATCATTAACATTAATAATTTTAAATGTCTGGGAAAAACAAATAATCAAACAAATAGCCTCTCAAAGAGAATTACAATTAGTTTAAAGGACCCCACTTTGTCAATTTAAAAGCATTCGTTAATTTGTGTACTTAGCTACTTCAATTCTTATTAGGTTTTGAGAGCATGCAATCAAAAGCACTTTGTCATTAGAAAAGCAAAATTACTTTTGTTTCTGGAAAATTCTGACAGGAGGAGTGATTAGTAGAAATGACTGCTTAAATCTGTTTTTTAAAAATGAAACATTTAAAAAATGTTAATAGAATGAGTAGAATATCACGAAAAACAAATATTAAAAACAAACTACTCTTTTAAAAAGTGCAAAATACGGCCATTTATTTTATGAGAATTTTATATCTAAACCGATTTTATATATATTTTTTTAACTGACTGAAATAAACTACATATGTTTAAATATGCATTTTGTAAAACTGGCATCTTAATTTTTTTATCTCCAACAAAATATTTTTTTAATTAAAAAAATAAGCATAATTTGTACACAAAAAATATGAGCTACTTAAAACCCTGGATACATGTATTCCTTCAGAGTCAATTAAAAACACTCCACAACTTGATATTAACCAGGATAACTTTTTATGACATATACTGTAAAAAAATAATGTATAATCAAGCAATAATAAAATGTAAGACAGTGGAGTAAAAAAACTACAAATATTCTTTTATTTTTTATAAAAGAACAAAAAATAAGATTACAATGTGAAGAAATACATAATAAATAATAAAAAAGACCACTATATATCCGATAAAGAAAATTATATAATGCTTTTTTATGTTCTGCAGTAAAATTTTAAGCAATAGAATATCCTATGAGGTTATTATAATGGTAATTTATAGTGAGTAAGTGCAATAAAACTTCTTGTAACCTTTATTACACATTATATCGTAATCCTGCAGCATTTTTCACTCTCATATACATGAAGTATAAGGAAAGTATAGCAATCACCACAAATTCGATCCCGATACTTGACGAATCTCCACGTATCAGACTTCTCAGAATCTTTTAACACAGTTAAATTTAGAATAACATTTGGAAAAGTACACTGGTACAAAAATCTTACTGGTACAATGAAGTCAATAGTACTCAGAATATCAATGCAAAACATCAATTCAAATTGTTGTTGTTGTTTCTAATGGCATTTGTCATTGGCACGCCCGCTGTCTGAAGAGCCATTGCGATTTTATCCGGATTTTTTGCGCATCTTGCTATTTCAGTAGCGACATCCAGAACTAAGAGAACGAGTTAACTACTCACAAATCACTAACATTTTTGCGGAGCGGACTTCATTCATGCCCAGATCGTAATTTATATCTGGATCAGAGAATGATCCCTCTGAAATAGTACCTGCTAGTGGTATTACTCTCAACATGGAGGACTTTGTAATCACGACAGATTTATATGTGCGCCAGCCACCACCATACACAAAGGTCTACGGCTGGCAACCAAACGGATGCCAACGCTCTACCAACCAAGCTACCCCAGATTCAATTCATTAATAACCTTATAGGGAAAAGAACACAAAAAAATTTCAACAACGTAACCTATGAAAATTAGTTAGTCAATTGTTAAGTCAATTAGTCAATTATTGGAATCGCAGCCAAGAATCTTGGCATACTATTAAATATGATTTAACCTAATCCGTGTAAGATGAAATATTTTATCGTGGAACAATCTGAATATAAGTTAATTACCCGGTTAACAGGTAACACGGTTAGTGAGCGACAGGTGGCTGAAAAGTAGTTCTGAAAATAATAAACTATTATCAAATTCCGTAAATAAGTAGATTGAAACCGCTATATTGTACAATTAAAATAAAGAATTAATTGCATTTTCAGTCAAATTCGGTAAGACAGCGTATTTTATACGGTATTTTAGTATACACATGTAATGAACCAAAGAGGTTTTGAAACATCATATTTTATAAGCTATTTTAGCATACTTTTGGAATTATGTACCAAAGATGTTTTGCACACCATTTTTAATTATCTTTTCAGGTACATAATAGCAGCCTCTAGGACAAAAGCTACTTCTTGCCCTTACACTGATGTTAACGATCGTCAGCCTACGCAAAAAAGCCAGGTCATCAGCTGAGGCCTGAAAACAAGGCGAACCCAAGTAACACCCGAGACCTTGAATTAACAATTCTGGATGGCACTCGCACACAGAGCTTTTTTTTCCCCCTTCATATTTAGCAGCTAATTGCTGAAGAATGGAGCAATGAACAGCGGACAAGGACACGGGATGAATGAAAATGTACATTTCCGGCAGGTCCGTTAGGTAGGAGAAGTTACGGCAGTTTATTGAGACACAATGATCATTCAAAATGAGCAGCTTCATCCATTTATTTAATAAAATAATGTAATGATAATTTTCTCCTTAGTTGCATTTTTCTCACGCCAATAAATACACAGGAGCGAAAAGTTTTGCAATAAAGCACAAATACAATTTCCGTTTAATGCATTATGTATCTTATAATTCGCTTTATGGAAAAGCCGTGTACACAGGAATTTTTCTCGCAGAACCACGTATTATCTCAGGTGACATTCTTAAAATGATTATTTCCATGGCAATTTTTGTTTTCATCTTATTGACAAAAGAAAAAAGAATGGAAAGTTTCATTTGTTTGGTAAATTTTTTTAAAAAAACTTCCATTATGTTACGATTTTCTCACGTTATTTTGTATGAAAAGATACAAGTTTTCGAACAAAATGCAAGAGATTTCTATTCATATCATATACGTTACATAATGAACTTTATGTAAAACCGTGTATGCAGGAACTTCTTCCGCAAAATGCGTATCATCTTAGGTAGCATTTTTAAAAAGATTATTTCCATAGCAGTTTTTGTTTTCTGTTTCATTGAGAAAAGGAAGAAAAATGTAAGTTTTGTTTGATTATTGCATAAAAAAGAAAAGTGAGCTTCCGTTCGGCTACAATTTTCTCACGTTATTATGTACAAATTCATAAAAATGATACGTTTTGTTCTTCAATACAAACTTCAGAAATTTCCGTTAACACGTTATGCGTTACATAACACACTTCTGGCAAAATCACCTAGTTATGGCATTGCATATAATCTAAAACAATATACTTAAAACGTTTATTGACATGCCAGATTTTATTTTCTATGTTTTAAATTTTTTAAAATAAGTATTGAGAAAAAGAAAGAATACCCAATTTTATTTGCTTGTTATAAAAAGCAATGATTATCTTTCATTCAGTTATAGCTTTCTCGCAGATGCTGCAGTTGGGCTTAAACAAATTGTAAAGCGCTCATGAGCGTCTTGAAATAGGTATATTTCCCGCTATTTCCCCTCTTTTCCCACTATTCCCCCTCTATTGTGGTTCTTTCATAAGTAATCATTTTACCGACTATTTGCGGGAAGCTCCCTATTACTACATGTGCAAATGATCTTATGATGGATTAGATGGCAAATTTATGACAACATCCGTAAAGGCAACAGGGCATCTGAACGGGGTTTAAAAGAATTACGTACAAATAGTATGAATTTAAATTATTTAACATAGTGTTTAGTAACAAATTTCTTCATAATTCAGTAATTCCGTATCTAAAATTCATTGTGAATGGACATTGAAATTGATATGAAAATATTTTCAACCGTCAGACCTCTTATCTATCTCTTACCAAGATGTCTTTAAAATCTTACAGCCTCTATGGCGATAAATTCAGAAGAATTTATCCATCACACAATGGATATCACCAAAATATTCAAAACACCACACTAAAGATAAGGGATCCGATTTCCAGAAACGATACTCCATAAAAGTGGTCTTCAACAAATCTGGAACCCCCTGAACACAATCTCCACCCAGCCTTTAGCCAAAAGACTCACCATGCATACATAATACAACATTCCACCATCTCTCATCACTCCCCCATCACCAAGAAAGATTTCATAACAATAAACATCAGCCGTTATTGGCTCCTCCCGTGGAAGACTCGAATTACCATCCATCAAGGGGGAGGCACCCCTCTCCCACCCCACCAAACGACATGCTCCGGGGTAATTACTAGAGATAAACGCACTCCCCGGGTCGTCCAGCGCATAGAGAGGGGGTAGAAACGAACAAGATGTCATCATTTGTGCGCAAAGGAACTTCAGAGATGTCACCAGTGTCTGGCCCTGGGAGGATTTTGGATGTCGTTATTATCTTGTTTCTGCCTGAATAGTTACCGGGCAGATCTCGATTCCTTTTTCCTCCCTGCTAAGCAGCGGCATTGTGTTTTCAATGGCGGGCCGGTTGATATGAGTAAAGAAAAGGAGGAAGAAGTAATCTGCAGAAAGGAAGAAAAAAATCATAGAATAGATAAGATATAAGATGCTATAGGATGAATAAGACAGATCGCGGAGATTTAAAGGATTATAAATTCTTCAGGCAACTTACAAAGATTCATCAAATAAAGCGGTTTTGTATACTTTAATAAGTATTTTTGTGTGATTTTAAATAATATTGTGCGTTCTCGACGTTTGAGTTCGGGACCATTGGGTCCGGAGCCAAGTAACATAACCCCTAGACAAAACTGTACACTCCGGTCTGGAAGCTCTTATGTGGCTTATAAACTTACCACCGCATTACTTTCCCACCAGTGAATTGGATGTGAGACGAACGATGTTATCACACAAAGTGTTCTTGGCGGACGACGAACGTTTTCATCGCGCCAAGCGTTATGACGAGGACGAAAGTTTTTGTTGCGCCAAGCGTTATGACGAGGACGAAAGTTTTTGTTGCGCCAAGCGTTATGGCAACTTTTGCTACCGGCAGAGAACGCCACGAAGGTTGTGTTTGTTGGTTCAGAACCAGGGTCACCAATGACCGTTCTCGAGGTTCGAACTCGGCACCATCGGGTCTGCAACCACTCCCCTTGACAAAAGTGTACATTCCGGTCTGAAAGTTCTTAAGTGGCTTATGAACTTACCACCACAATATATACAATCAATAAATAAATAAATACATAATGCTTAATGAGAAATCTCCTGGCGTAAGGGTAGCGCATCTTCCTTGTGATTTGGGCTTGCCGGGCTTAAGTATGGTTGTTCCCCTGTGTCCTATCTGTGAGATGTTCGAATGCGTCTCCCTGTAAAAAGTTGTGCAAGTTAATGTGTGTGTTATCTTCATTTGAGTTAGAAGTCAGACTTCTGTCCTCTTAGTGATTAGGGGTCTTTACCCTCAGGATCTACTACGTCCCCTTTCCATGGGAACAAGGACATGACATCATCATCATCAATGAGAAGTCTTAATAATCTGATTTATCTGATATCTTTGACAATCTTCCCATTTTTTCATATAGAAAGGTGGCACAATGTCTCCACACACGCACAGCAAAGCTTCAAGCCCCTGCGACTATAACCAACCGGTTAGTTAAACAATGTAATGTGCATTAAGTGGGAGAGGCATCAGAAGGCCCTCCAGTTCTGTCCATCGCTGTGACTATCATCCAAATTTTCCGACGTCTTACATTTATCGATTAAAATTTGGTAAGGTTATTTTAACATTAGAAGGATAAAGTCGATAAGCTGGTTGAAATTCAAATGAGAAGTGGCAGTGGCTTTTTGTAAACAAACTATCAAACAGACTCTGAAAACCGATATCAGTTAATTAGTTATCGCAAAATTCAGGAAATAATAATAAAAAAAAATTATTAACAAAATAAGGCTTCAGAAATGAAGACAGAATTTATATTATATATATAAGAACAAGACAAATATAAACAGGGCTATGTTCAAATACGAAAATTATAGAATATATACATACTGTTATATTATGGTCTGTGTTAATAATTGGTTATTATTAATACTAACAAGTTAGTATTAATACTACTTTTGGAAAGAATGTTCTTAAAATCCGAACAGATCTTGATTATCTTCGAGACGACGAATCATTCTCTGAATATTCAAAACTGTATCCTTGGGAAAATACAGCACTGTTATACCTATCTCTACAGCACGCCTCACAGAATGTATTGCATTTCTTACTTAGATACGGAATCCTAACCCAGTTCTTTTGCTCATGCGAATTGACGCGCAAAACCAATTAATTTTTCAAGAAACTAGAGAAAGATAGAGGGGCATATGTTAAAATTATATTTGGCAATACAGTAAACCCCAGTTATCAGACAAATTAAGTGGTTTTCATTAATCCCATGAAGAACTCATAGACAAATTTCAAATTAAAATAGTTATGTTCAAAGAAGTATAGTTAAAAAAGAAAGTATAAATCAGGAAAAAACATCAAAAAGCAGGAAGATCAAGGCTAACAAAAAAAAAACTCAGGAAAATAGACTATATCAACTAACTTTGTATCACTTTCTCGGCACACTTCCTTTTTGTGTATCAGAGTATCTTTTGCACTGTTTCATATAAAATCTATCAGCATAATATATATATATATATATATATATATATATATATATATATATATATATATATATCA
>JAPMOQ010060822.1:586179-607037 GCA_026543055.1 Argiope trifasciata
TTTACTAATCATCTGATCTCTTTGAGAGTCGTCCTATTCCCTCCAGTAGAAAAATGACACAATATGCTCCTACAGAATGGATTGTATTCTTTACGTAGATACGGCCACCTCTTGCACTTTTTGCTCATGCTTTGCGTTGCAATTTTTCAAAATATGGATGAGAGGAAATATACAAGGAGCAGATGCTATAATTTTACTGGGCAATATGGTAAACCCTAATCATCACTGAAATTACGTGGGTTGTTAATCCCATTAAGAACTACTTATAAATTTCAAATAAAATAGGTATGTTCAAAATAATAAGATGGAGAAAAAAAACAAAAGAAAATCCATCACGCAGCAAGAAGGTCAAGAACTCATAATTAACGTTTTTCCTACTAACTGTTATTTCTCCGGCAAGTAAAATCGTCCAAAAAACTATGTCTTAAATTCCTTAAACTGGCTGTACATATGCACAGTAATTATATGATTACCAAGCCACAATACTTAAAATGTAACTGTTCCTAGAGGTAACAAAAGGACTCACAGATATCTTAATTATAAAGTACGCCTACGCTCTTGGAGGTCACTTGGGTACTCACCAATTTCTCAATGCAAAGGGAAGACATTCCTTGGAGGTTCTTAAAAAATACTTTCATAAGCACAATTATGCTTTAAAAAGGCAATGTATCGCGTAACTAGGCATCCCAATGAGAATTAATTATCTGCCTTCATGGTCAGAATCATATAATCAAGAAGGTTCGCCTAGTGCAGGGAGGTCTAAAAACATATATCCCAGTCAAAGGTCAAGAAACAAAATCTCCTTGCATTCTTCAAGGTTGTTGCAACATCCTTCTTTATTCCGTAGAAAGATTTCGAAAACTTTTATAACTTGAAAAATATTTTTTAATGCCTTAAATTATGAAGCAAATAAAAAGAAAGAGAAAAAAGAAAGCAAAGAGATAAAAAGAAAGCAAAAAATCCGCTATGAACTCTATAACTCCTAACTACTCACTAAAAAAATCTCAGTGCCATGTTGATATCCAATTCATCTATTCAATCCGCAGGTAAAGAACATTGAGTTAAAGAAATCCGTGACATATTCCTCATATCGGCAAACACATAATTCATCCAATTACTTAAAAACTTGAAAGCGAATTGATGCTATGATTATTGTTACTTATTTGTATTTAAAACAGCCATCTTTATAATAGATCAACTAATTTAGAATAGCAAATTTAAGTCATTAAATAACAATACAGAATCAGCAGGAATGATTTCCCTGAAACATTATCGCATACTCCCAAATAAAAACATTATCTCTTTTCTCCGCACAAAATTAGGGACCTAGGGTAAAACCACAAATAGACACCTCTATATCTAGTTACAAAATATAAATCTTTGGAATGATTCTAGTATTCACAGAATATATCATGAGAATATGTATTTTGTCTTTTGGCCGGCTGATTGACACGAACATTTGGCACGAAACTACAGTTACGGAAAAGGAACGCGACACATTTCATTACTTAAATTTATATATTAAGTCATTTTGTTAAGGAGTTATAGCACACTAGCAATATCCGCACGGTGTTGCCAGTATATTATACCGTTCAAGAAGAAAAATTATCCTTCACCTCCCCCTGCTTAAATCTAGCCTCCATCTGATAGGACATGATATGCAACATTAAACAAACATAAAATATATTTAGAAATGATCAAAAATAGCTACAAAACAATTTTTTATAGAACGAAGATTTTTGGCATTTAATAAGTTCCGGCCAAGGTTGGATTTTCTTCTTTTGGGCATAATGAGATTTGAATTGTTGTTTAAAATCAGACGTAAACAAAGAAACGTAGCGCATATGCATCCCACAGCTCTCGCTATTTGCACATGCACAGTTTGAGATTTAGTGCATGAGCGGAATAATTAAAATCGCAATTACAAAACCCTCTTTTATCTTTTGATATGACTTTAATTTGCTAAAACCCTCCAGGAAATGTTCTGTAAAATGGTATTAATATTTCCAATATCAGCTAACTATTTCACGAATTTTTGTGGTACAAATAAACAGACACTTTCAGGTGACATCATTTTATACTGTGTACAGATGTCTGATTAATATTCAAACAGACGGACAGATAAACCTCCTTAAAAGAATGTTTTTCTCAAAATTTGATAGACATTTACAATTCTTACAATACTGAAAAACTACACACCAAATTTCAAAGTGTTTCTAAAGTTATCGTGTTCATAATGCCAAAAATTACGTTTTTCGTGTTCTAGGAGGTCCGAAAAAATGGCGATTCTTCAAAATACTCGAGTTTGAATACTGTATTTCCTCTATATTTCGTGTATGGAGGAAATAAAATGAGTTTGAAATCTATAAAATAGCGATTAGATTTCAATTGCACAACTCCTCTCAAATAGGGCACTTCTAAATCAATGAAAGAAAGCAGATATCGCTTGAGTAGCGTATTTGCTATGATTACATTGCATTTTTTATTCACAATCGCCTTGAAAGGAGAAATAATAATCGGAGAATAACTTTATCGTGTTGACTTGAAAGATCGCAAAATTTACGAATGCACGGATACGATAAGACCGAAACGTATATTTTGACCTGTAGATAAAATAGATGACTCGTGGGATCGCGAGTACATGACTATAGTTCGTCAACGGTTTCTGAGACGGCCACATTTCGAACATTCCATCTCATTAAGGGGGGAGACAATGAATAATGAAAACATTTCCTGTATTCACCTTTGATCTTGAATTCCTCCCATTAGATACTTTTTAGTTCAATTTTTTCCACTTGTATGCAAATCGCAAAATATTGCCGAGAAAATGCAATAACATAAAAAGAGCATTTTTATACGAAAATGATCATTTTTATTTTGTATAGAAGTAATTACTAAATTTTAAGGTGTGAAATTTTTCATTTATTCTTCATAATTTTATGTTTCTACTCTTTACATAAAATAGAAATTGCTCTGAAACGTTTTACTGTGCATTAGTACCTTTTTCCTCCCACCTGTTACTAATTATATGTAATGTCTAAGCCTCATAAAACCGCGAGGCTTAAATATATTTTTCACCTTTATTTTTAAAAATAAAACCCATCCTAACGCATGCGCAAAAGCTCGGAGGTTTTTTTAATCTATTGTCGAACAGTACATATTAATAAAGACCATCATGAGATATTTTTACGTGATTTTATTTTATAAGATCACATTCGATAAATTTGGGCACTAAGTATTTTTGACAAGCAAATGACAGCAAGTTGTTGTTGTTTTTTTAGCACGAAAGTACACAGGCACGAGTACTATTTGTAAGTGGCACCATACGTAAAGCGGTTAACCTGATCAAAACAATTGTGCAACGTGCTCTATTAGGCAGACCAGTAGTTGTTTTATAAGTATTAGATAATCATTAGGAAGCAATTTTTTAATTAACATAATCATTCAGTTAATTAAAATTTAATTGAAATCCTAATGTTTCCTCTCGATGTAGGATATGCCACAGGATTATTTGGTTTTGTTGCCAGAATTGTAAAAGGTCTGATAATTTCCCAGAGGACGGTATTTTTAATTAATACAACATTCCAGATCAGCGCCACCTGTCGAGCTATCTGTCGCCAACAGAACTAACCTTCAATCAGAGGTCTCATTAACCATCGCTGAGTAAAGTCGCTTTTCGCGTGTCCACGCATCGCTAAGTATTATCGCTATTCTATTATTTACTAATAAAAAAAATATCCAAAAACCACATATCGTTCATCGGGCAATAAGTCTTTTATTAAAATCAAATAAGGTTGAAATCGTATAACATGTCTCCCCTGATACTGCTAAAGCTTCGGTCCAACGATTCGTACGCGTCTGGTGTCTAGTTCATTTTACCCTTTTCCCCCTCACTTGTGGTTTTTTGTGTTTCTGTGATGTCTGTTCTCATTATCGACAATTTGCGAGAAGCTCCCGATTGATCTCCATGGGCAAGAGTAGTCTTACAATAGGATAGATGGCAGATTTTTGACCATGTCAGCGAAAGCAATGGTCATGGCTTAACACGCCGTACAACGATTCTGCAACAAAAGCATCTCGATTTACGTGGATGTCTTCCCACCCAGGGCCGGACTAAAGGGCCGTCCGTCTGTTTCACAGATTTGGTCATAAATCAAACTTCCGATCCACTGGGGGACCACACTCTCCCATAGCCACGAAGATGCGTTTCCCCTTCAACCCGTCTTGGACTCTTTGATGCCTGGGCAGTTTACCGACAAATTGTCGGTAAAGTCGACGGGCATCAAAGAGACCAGAAAACCGCAAGAGGAGTCAAAGGGCGGCACGTGACTCATCTGCAGACTGGGTATAGGCCGTGTAACCGGCCCTTAAGGTTGGGGCATACGGACAATTGTTCCGGGTCCCCACATTAGTGTAAGTAAAATGAGCAAGTCGAATAGTACTATCGAAATCGAAAAGTACTATGAGCAAGTTACATGCATGGTCCTTCATTACCGAAGCACTGAAACACAAGGACCCCTCCCCCCAAAAAAGGGCTTGTCCTGGGCCCCAATTAAACTAAATCGGGCCCTACTCCCAATGCAAGTGGCTAATCCTATCCTGACTACAGACATTTCATCGTTGGCTACTCCAATGATAGCATCAAACAGAATTATCACTCTTAAAAATTTAACGAATACCTACAAGAAATATATATAAAAAAAGAAATCAGCAATCACCAAATTCTTTAAAATCTTTCACCAAAATCTTAAAATATACGATATTATTCGATTCGTCCGCTTTTCAACAGAATTGTAACCACAAAGTGGTTCGCTTGTTTTTCCTCGAGACGATAGCCATCCATCCATCCGCCGGCTGGGCACTGTCGCCAAAACACTTTTTTAATGAAATAAAAACAGAGTTGATGTGTTTCGTCCGCACAACCAACTCTGTCTTTCTTATCATCAAAACATCATCCCCCCTTCCCCCTCACCGCTTCAGTCGAAACATAAAATATGCCGGCAGTTGTCATCACGCGATACGTCACGTGATTCCCAGAGCAACAGCAACACGGGCGGTGGACTTTTACGAACCGGTGGTGATAAATAATATTTCCTGCCGTCTCACTCGTCGAATGAGAGCGGACTTTTAAGATACCCATTATTTATTTCGGATGGCTCTCTTTCTTTTTTTATTTCGTATTTCATAACTATGGTTCTTGTTGAGTAATTGGAAGGTTCGTTTCTCTGTCCCTCTCTCCCTCCCCTCATCCCACCACAAAGCTGGTCTTTTTTTCCCCCCCTTTAACACAAAATAGAAATTATCGCGAAATGATTTATTTATTAAGTGAAGATGTGCTTTTGGTGAAACATCTAAAGATAGAGAGAGAAAAAATCAGAGAAAAATGTTACAATTTTACTTTTTCCTCTCATCGTGAAAATGTAATTCAGAGATTTTAGAGAGTAAATTGATAATTCATAAAATTATAAATTTCTACAAATTTAAAGAATGTGACTACATAAAATTTTCCAAAAAATAAATAAACGGAACAAATATCAATGAAAGACTAAATAATTTTTGAAAGTTAGAAGAAATATCAGTTTTTCTTTTCGTTTCCCACTCTCCCTCCTTTTTCGGCCAAAAAAAAAGGGAGAAGAATTGTTCTACTTTAAAAGTTTATTAAATGACTCGTAAATTATGCAGATAACTAAAAAATGCATTGCCTAGTTTTTTAGCTAAGAAATAAAGCAGTATTTTTACATGACCTTTAGAGACTTTGATGCCACTAAGAGCATGATATGTTTTTCGTAGTATGATGCATTAAAATAGCTGTTATATATTTTTAAATGGGGCATCATTTATTCTGTATTTCAGGAAATACAGAAAATATTGAGAAATTATACAAAATATGAAATATATCTAAATTAAATGGTTTTTATTTTTATTATTTTTTTGTTACAAGTTTGTATTGAAAGTTAGAATATGAAAAAATAACTTATAAAGAAAAACAAAATTAAACGTAAGTTATACGTATATTATTACATTTTATTATTGTATTACATTTTATTATTATATTATATATTATATATATATATGCGCCAATGAATGAAACATGACATGGAACATGAAATCAAAAACACGACAATAAATATCGCAATGTAATCGATGATAAAAATCGCCTCTACAACTACCCGCAAAAACTATTAATGCGTTATCTTTAAAAAATGATATCTTTAATAATGATATTAATTTACACGTATTTTTACTTTTTAAGTAAAATTTTGATACAAAATTTGTAACAATGTTTTTAATGTTAAATAAAATCCTTCAAAACAATCGCATGTTTTTGCCAATGATAAGATAAAAAATTTAACAAAAACATTGATTTTTTTGTCTATTCTTTTTAAAATATACACTATTTTTAACGCACTAGCACGCTCCAAGTGTATAGTAAAACCATTCCAATAAACTCTCATTTTCAGCCTTTTGATATAAAAAGACGAAATTTTTAAGAAATGCACTCCATATTAACAACTTAACAGCCTAAGCAATCAAGAATTAGAGCCAATAAGCTGGTCGCAAAACAGCAGCTAATTTAATTTAATCACAATAAGTAAAACAACTAAAGAACTTATCTAAATAAAGCACTTGGGGAAATAGAAACAATTAAATGAAACATGTTCAAAGAATTCCTATTACAAAATTATGAATTAAACACATTAGAAATTAGTACGATAATTTTCATTCATTATAATCTCGCTAATACCATGTCTCTAGCAATATAATCTAAAATTAACTAAGGTGACTCCATAATAAAAATAATCCATATCCTGTTTTCAGAAACTCATCTTGGAACAAAACTAATAAAAGTACTCCACATAAGACAGATTAATCTTATCAAAGCGAGCAGATATTAAAACCAATAAACTTCACAATAGATTACAAAAGTCGGCCAATTAAATTTATCTAATGCTTCATCAAGGAGACGCTCTTAAGTCGTTCTATCTTGTCGGAATTTTAAAAGGCCTTATTTGCTTTTTGAAAAATCGGCTGTTATCGGTTTAATTTAAAAGCTTCCATGTGACAGAAAATAATCCCGCTTTAATCCTCACAGCACAAAAGAAATATTTCCCCAACAAAAACGCAAAAAGAAACTTTTAGAAAACCTGCTTGAAGAAAAGGCAGAGAATAAGTCAAATAATATCACAATTTATGGTGGAGAATTTATTTGAGGTTTTATCAAATTGAAAATTAAAAAAATAAAGGAAGAAATATTGTGAGGTAGCAATAAAAGATCAGACGATTTACCAAGTTCAATAAGCAGTTATTATCGTCTGAGACGATTTCAATTTAAATAAACCAGCAACATTTCTTTGTGGGAAAAAGAAAGAAAGGACGGGAGGAAGAAGGACTTACAGTAAAAAAAAAAATCTTGAATGAAATATCAGATACATATGTACCAAAAATCCAAATAAATTATGATTATAAAATTGCAAAACAGTTAAAACAGCTCTATTGTTCGGATTTTCGATGGCTTGTACGAATTCGAAAATTGGCCCATAGTTGTACTGAATTTTTTTAAATGTCTCATATTGTCTTTAATTTTAATAGTAAATAAATAATTAAATCGAGAAATAATTTGAAAGTTTTATTAAAAAGAAGAAACAGAAAAGTTTTGAGTGCAATTAATGTAATGAGTTTTTATTAAGTTATCTTGTATTTTTAAATAAATAAAAACTCTTGTTCAATATCATAAAAATATAGCTCCAAACTTTAGTTTTTCCCATTATTTAAGATATTTAGCAAACAATATCATTTGAAATCAGTAAAGAAATATAGCTCCAGGTATTAGAGCCGCTTTGTAGTTAATTGTTTATATATATAATTAACCACTAAAATTACTCTCATTTCTTTTATTAAGGACTGCATAATATGAATATATAATGGCACAAATCTTTAAATGAACAATATACACACTTTCCAAAAGACTTAAGCCTGGGAAATGAACAAGCAAGCTGGACATTAATGAGGAAAAAAGTGAGAATTTTAAAAAATGTAACTTTCTGTTTGCTAAGATAAATCTACGGTATATTTCACTCGAAGGGCATATGTTTTAATATAGTATTAGCTGGTCCCCAGCGGGTTACTGCGGGGGAAAAAACAAATAATTTTGGAAAATATCGTTTGAAATTTAAAATTAATTAGGAATTATAGAAAGAGCAGTATTTACTTTCGTATCGGAAATGAATACATTCATTGAAATTGAATGACATGTAAAGGAGAAGTGTAAATAGTTTTTATTCTATTCTTTCTCACTTTAATCATTCAAGAGCTTTAGGGTAGGCAATATTTTTTTTTTCCTGTCATCAGAAACAAATAAATTTCTTAACTGTCCGACTCGTAGCATCCGGTATACATACGGTGACCATATTTTTTCGGAGAAAATAAAGGACACTTGTAGCGTGACATGAGGGGGGGGGGTTATGGTAATTTAAATTCGTGCTCAATAATTTTGTGTTAGGGGTGGGGGTTTGTGCGTTCGTGTGACGTCACAAATATTAATTTGGGGTCTTCCAATGTGTGACAAATTGTGACATGGGGATTGGGGATGGGCAGGGTCAAAATTATCCCAAATATTGCGATCATTTATGGACGCCTCCTGATAAAAAAAAAACTCCAAAAAACTTAGTAATTCAAAAGGTTTATTAAAACAATAGAAGCAGACATTAATATGTTCAACGAGTTTTAAATAATGTAATATGTAAATATAGGATATTAAATAATTTATTGCTCATACTTTCCAGATGTATGGATTTTTCGCAAAAGTGCCGGTTCACGCTTCAAAAAGACGTGAAATTCAAGGCAATTCATTTCAAAGTTAAATTTTACAGCTATGCTGGCTTGTATCATTTACAATCCAATCACGTACATCTGCACTGGTCTCTTCCATGTTTGCTGACCATGCACGGAGCGCTTGGGTTCATATCACCACACGGGTTATGGATCATCAATTTCGAGATCAGTTCCTTGTGGTGGTGGTACTAGCGCGAGAAGCAAGCATTGCTCCGGCCCGACTGCGTATTTGTCAGCATACGGCTCGGCTGGCATTTAGAAAAATACGTTGCGGGTGCTCCGATCTAGAGTTGCAGAAAACCAATTTGAGAAATTTGATTTTGCGACGATTTCTCAAAATAAAGGACAATATGCTTATTTCAGGAAATAAATAAAGTTAGAGGACAGAGCCTTCAAATAAAGGACTTTCCTCTGAAATAAAGGACGTCTGGTCACCATAGGTATACAACTAGTTAAAAAAAAACTTATGTTTTTCACTTAAGTTTTTTTTTAATGTTTAGTCCGAACACTTAACGTGCAAGTAATAACTTGTCTAAGTTTTATCACGATCGGATGAGCGGCGTGGCAGCGCATAAGGTACAAATAAAAATTCATTAATAATTGTTTAATAGATATGGTAAATAGATAATTTTACTAGCCCTATGACCAGCCCGTAAGTGCAAGTAATAAGCTGATAACGTTTTATCGCAATCGGATGAACGGTACAGACATAAGAGACATATAGACAAACATTCATTTTTATTTTTATAGATTACGATATTTCATTTATACTTTGGTCCATTTTTTTTTTTCCCTAACAGTAGACAGAACATTCATCTGGTGGCAAGAGAAAAAAAACTTCAACAATCATACATA
Source organism: Argiope trifasciata (assembly GCA_026543055.1). NCBI lineage: Eukaryota > Metazoa > Arthropoda > Arachnida > Araneae > Araneidae > Argiope > Argiope trifasciata. The sequence continues at coordinate 595,867 of JAPMOQ010060822.1, forward strand.
TGCCATGCCATTTGGAAGATTATATAATAAATATATTTAACATAATTTTGGTAAATGTGTTGCCCAAAGATGACATTTTTTAAATAAACTTCAATTTTTAAGTTTCTTCATGATTACTCGAATACAGTAAAAGCTCCTTATTCGCGCTTCCTTCATTCGCGTTCTCGCTATTCGCGGATTAAAAAAATGCGACCCGATTCCTACAGTGTCTCACAAAAGTGATGGGACACTTGTGCTTTACAAAAGGAAAATGTAATAAAATAAATAAATAATCATGTACAAATTTTTTGTGGGTGTATTTCATACTTAAATTTTGTAACAATTAATACATAACATACATTTTGTCAAAATATTAAAATAAATTTAATAAATTATACAGTTATTTAGAAAGGAGCAAAAAAATGGCTCACATAAGTGATGGGACACTTACTTTTCCATCAAATATTTATCCAAAAATTTTACTTTTTAAAAGGTTTTAATATTTTGTTGGATTTCCTTTTACTTTTAAAACATGATTTAATCTTCTTGGGATGGATTTGACTAATTTTTCTGTGATTTCTGGAGTGATTTTACCCCATTCTTCTTGAAGTACCGATTTTAATTGTTGTTTTGAAGAAATGGTGTGTTTGCGAATTCTTGATTCCAATTCTTGCCAAATATTTTCTATGGGATTTAAGTCAGGAGATTGTGGTGGTGTTTTTATTATTTCAGGACAGTTATACAGCAGCCAGAGTCTAACGTTTAAAGCAGTGTGCTTGGGATCATTATCCTGGTAGAATTTAAAATCGTTATGAAGGTTCAATTTTCGTGCTGAAGATTTCAAATTTTGCTGTAAAATGTCGATATACTTGTACTGATCCATTATACTGTCAATAAAAACAAGATAACCGACTCCAGCGGACGATATACACCCCCATACCATAACTCCTCCTCCACCATGTTTTACTGTTGGCACCAAGTTCTCTTTACGAAATTCTTCCTTGGGTTTTCTCCACACCAAGATTCTACCGTCAGAACCAAATATATTAAATTTTATTTAATAATATCAGCAAATATAACTTTATTCCAGAAATCAGAATTCTTATTTATGTAGGATTTTGCGAATGCCAGTCTGAGTTTTCTATTCTTTTCACTTACGAAGAATTTTTTCCTGGCTACTCTACCGTGATATCCAGCAGATCGAATTACTCTTCTAATAGTCTCAGGATTAACAATTACTCCATATAATGCTTGTAAATCAGCAGCAACTTTAGGAGCACTCATTCTTGGATTTGTTTTTAATAATTCGAACGATAATTCGCTTTAATCCATTAGATAGCTTTGATGGTCGGCCAGGTCTTCTTTTATCCTGAATCATATGATTCTTTTTATATCGTTTAATGATGTTGAAAACTGTTGAATGACTCAAATTAACTGTTTTAGCAGTTTCTCTAATAGATTTTCCACGTTCAATATGCAAATTAATAATTATTTTTCGAATTTCAGGCGAAGTTTCTTTTCGTTTAGCATTCATGGCTGCACAGAGCTAAAAAATACAAAAATTCCAAAGCAATCTGGAGAGAAATACTGCAGATGATTTTATAAATTATTGCCAATTGCTTTGAGTAAAAATAAAACCCCCAAAAAATATTTTTATTGCTTATTTCAGACGAGTTTTGTTGCATATCTAATGGTGTCCCATCACTTATGTGAGCTAATTTTTGCTCCGTTCTAAACAATTATATTTTTATTAAATAAATATTTTAATATTTTGACAAAATGTATGTTATATAATAATTGTTACAAAATTTAAGTATGAAATACACCCACAAAAAATTTGTACATGTTTATTTATTTATTTTATTACATTTTCCTTTTGTATAGCACAAGTGTCCCATCACTTTTGTGAGACACTGTATATTCGCGACTAAAAATTTCTTTATTCGCGGATCTAATAAGTACATACATAATAATAAAAGGATTCCAATAGGTATCGAACTCAATATCCTTTGTAAATGCCGTAAAATGGACTAATAAAAAATGTAAAATAGATCTTATTACAGAATGTCGTTAAATGCAAACTGCAAACATAGCCGATATCGCGAATGGAATAGGACGAGATGGGTTAGAACAGATAGAATCAAGTGACATTCAGGAATTGCTTGAATCGCAAGATGAAGATCTGACTGAAACCGACTTGGAGGAAATGTTAAATTCACAGACCATTGAAGAAGAGGCTTCAATAAACACTAGAAACGTGACATTTAATCTGAAAAATCTTAGTGAAGATTTAAGAATGGCAAATGAGCTTTGACATTTCTTAATGAACATTGATCCGTTTATGGAATGAAGTCTTATTTTTAAGAGGCTAATTGCTAAAGCGGCTGCTGCTTATCAGTCTGGATTGAAGGAGCTTTTAAAAACTGTCAAGCAAGAGAAAATTCCAAAATTCTTCAAACCATTGCCTAAGCCTTAAGATAATTAATCAATATGTTCAAAAACTTCACTTAAATTGATATGTATAAGTATATATATATATATATATTTCTTTGGCATGTATCAACTTAAAAAAGGAAAAAGAATATATGGGTTTTAGGGATTTTTAGCCTTCGTTCTGAGCGCGACAAGCTGATAACTTTTTTTGGAATGAGTGTTAGAAATAATTAAATAGAAATGAAATTTAGATTAAATTAAATTACGAAGCAAATTATAGATATTCTTCATACATTTTAGAAATAAGGCTTTTCAAACTTTAGTCTTCCTGAACTTTAAATACATCCTCTTTGTAGAAAATTTTTCAACACAAGGTCTCAAATCGGCCATATTGGATTCTCAGCAATGAATTCTGAATTGAAAGAGTGTCTACGCTTATAATCAATATGGATGAATCAGTTTAATACAATGATTTCAAACCATAGTATTTTTATTTTATCCAGCCATCTCTAAAAAGTAGAGTTATTCTTTCACTGCCCCTTCCCCATGCTAGATGCTTCTGGTGATCAACTGGTTTGCTGGAGATATTGGCTCAATTTAATTTCAATTAAATTTTTGAGACATTATTTCGTGCCCATGGTTAGATCAACAAACAATTTTTAAGCCACAAATTCTCGTACTCTGTAAGATCATGAAAGTTTCCAATACAAAGATTCGTGTACACCAGTGTTTCCCAAACTTTTGATATATGTGTACCTCTCCTATAATTTTCGTAGCGCTGAGTACCCCTGGTCAAAAAAATCTGATGTATTTTAATAAAAAACAAACATATATTTATTTAGGCTCTTTAGTCAGCGAGCTTGTGTTGATAAATGCCATTAGAAACAACACAACAGATATTTATTTTTTGCGACATACACAACATAATGATAAATGGTAAATAAAATTATTCAAAGTAAAACATAAATAAAAGTTATATTACAAGTAACATTTATTTGGATCAATGAGAAAGATGAAATTGTTTGTGCTGAGACGACAGACCGTCATCATTTGGTTCCCTGTTTGTACTTTTAATCTCGAATGCAGTTCCACGTCTGTTTCTTTTTTTTTTTCCGACTTAATCTTTACAAATAATGAAAAAGCATTTTCCGGGGGTTGACTTCCGCTTCAGTTGTACCCCCATTAAACTCTTCTTGTAATCCTGGGGGTACGCGTATCACACTTTGGGAAACACTGGTTGCACAATGAACTGAGAAAGTAAATATTTTAAGTCTTGCCTATTGATAGACCTCAATAGTCCAATTTACCATTTTTACTAAACCTATTGCGTAATTCTTGACGTGTTTAATTTCTCTTGCATTGAATTACAGTTATCTGAAAACTAAATTTATGTTTTAGCTCTTTTGTTTCCAGTCTATTTATGTTTAAGCTCTGCTGTCAAATTTGACACAAGGTAATTGCAAGTCTAATTTAATATATTTAGATTACTGTCTTTATGAACTATCGCGTTTACATGCCTGTGAAAGTACAGACAAGTCGGTTAACTCTTTGTTAGATTCAGCTTAAAATTTGAAAAGATTCTACTCTTACAGAGGTTAAATTTATACATAGAATTTTATCTCTCTAACTTTTCCTTCTGTAATTTATCGTATTTACTTATATTTGGATAGATAGATTTCATCTAAATAACACAAAATTTTACAGAAATTTACAAATTTAGTGTAAAATCCATATACCAAAATTCATTCATCTAGTTCAAAGTGTTTTTTGAGTTATTTTAGTCACACAGAGACATAATATCAATAACGTGTATCCCGAACTCGAGTGGATCTAAAACGTAAAGATTCACTAAAATCTGAATTTTTCGACAATTGCAATATACTTCCTGTATTCTTCATAGAAATTAAGCAACTACGTTAATAATATTTATAACTTATCTTATTTTAACCTCAGTTTATCAGCAAAAACTTCAATTCTGCCTGCCTTTCGTCTGCTTTAACTGAAAGGATGTTATTATTTTTCTCCCCATCTAAAAGATGGAGTGTACCAAGTCAAGTAATATCTCGATTTATGATAGAACATTTATCTGAGGTCTTTCCAAACAAAAAATAGAACAAAAACTAAACTAAAAAAAGGCGAGGGAGGGAAAAATATCGTTTGGTAGGAGTGGTGGAAAGAAAAGACCTGACGATTTACCACTTCCAGGTTAAATGGGCACCCGTTGTCATGACAACAGATTTCTTTTCGCAACAATGCTTTTGGGTTCTCCACTCTCTTAAAAAGAAATGGCAATCCCCATAGAAGAAAATGTGTACTTGTTTGCTCTGGAGGACGACTAGGAGTGTTATGGAGGGGAGGAAATTTGCATGGAGGCCGCCCCTGCTTAATAGGAAAAGTCCACGTTGATGATAATGACAGTTGAGATTGTATGGCTTTCTATAAAAAGAACTACACACTCGAAATTTTGTTTCGCTTTTCTTCGCTGGCTTCGGGTTCTGGGGTGAACGTTTTGTGATGCAAATAGATTGAGTTGAATACCTCAGGTCTTAAAATGCTAACAATATACTCTTCTCAGTTGAAATTTTATCTTGACTTTTCTCAGGAAGGGGGGGGGGAAGTTCGATTTCCACAAACTTGGAAAAGGATAATTTTTTTTTTCTCCTGAGAAAATACATAGCAAGAAAAATTGATTATTTGATAATGCCTACATCATTTTTTTGTAACATACAAATTTTCTAAAACGAAGGTAATCAAGATGTGGAAAAGCTGCATTTAAATTAATTATTTAAATAAGAATAAAGGCAAGTGGTCGCAGTCAGGCTATTGAGAATTAACTCAAAAATTAATTAATAGTGTTGCTGTTTTCTTAAATTCATGTTAATGTTATCAGAAATCAGATGTTGCAATTATTCAACATTAAATTGAAGATAGATTATGCAAGAACACGGACTCAGATGGCCAAGAAATTGGCTACTCTTGAAATCAAAGAAGTCATGAAAATTCCAGTCAATATATTCTTCTATTAGAAACATTTTGTCAAATCTTTTGTATTTTAATTCTCTCCTGGTGTAAAAAAAAAAGTAACACAATTTAATGTAATGTTTTTTTTTTTTTTTTCCTATTTTTCTGCACCAAAATGCATTTTCTCTAGAGGGTCTTTTATTGTTTTCAAGGGTCTAGTGTCATTAAATGTACTTTGTTCCTTCGTACTACTATGCGGTTTCTTTTCGGCCGTCCCATCAAGTTTCTCGCAAGGCCTTTAAGTACAGGTATCGCTCAATGTCTACATCATTCTTTCATTACAAACAAAAAAAGTTTCCTAAATCGAGGATCATCAAAATGCGAAACGCATGCATTTAAATTAATTATTCAATTAAGAATAAAAGCAAACAGTTCTAGTTATGCCAGTAGGAAAAATTCCTAAAGAGTCCAGTGGTATTGCGAAAAATCTTGTAATCAATAACACTATCAAAATTCAGATGCTACAATTTTTCAACATCAAGTTCAAACTAGTTCCAATAATGCGGCGAAAACAACACCAAATACAACTTCCATTAGAGAACCAGAGATCTATAAAATACTTTTTCAAAAAAAGTCGATCATTTGATGATGTCTCCATCATTCTTTCGTTACAAACAAAACAAGTTTTCTAAAACGAGAATAATCAAAATACGAAAAATTTACATTGAAATTAATTATTCAACTAAGAGTAAAGGAAAGTGTTTGTAGTTATGTCCTTGAAAAAACAACCTTAAAACAATTTAATTATTCTGTTGTTTCCGCAAAATCTAGTAGATACATATTAAAATTATTAAAATTCAGATGTTACGATTTCACGATAAACTGCGATCATTTGCTGCGATACGTTACACTGCCGCTACTTTATGCAACATTATAAAGCGGCGAAAACAATGTAAAATATTATAACCGACAGTGAATCGGAAACCTATAATTAATTATGTTCACAACCTATCACAAATGATTTTGTCTGCCTGAATGCTTAAAATGAGAATAAATTAATAAATTATACCATTATTGGGAGAAAAGATATTTTAATTTCGTTTTTGATAAAAATATTGTTACGAATCTGTAGTGTTTATTTCCAGCATCTGTAATGTTGCTGACTTCATCTATAATGTAGTTCTATCACAGGAAGGCACTCTTATGTCAGTCCTATTGGATGCCCAATCAAGCAGTACCAGCATGGCGTTATCCATGGCATAGCATCCAAGAAAAAAAAATGTATTTCTAAACTTAAGTCTAGTCTTTACCCGATATGACATGGACATATTACGTAGCCTCAAACAAACATAAAATATATTTAGTAGTGATCAAAAATAGCTACAAAACAATTTTTTTATAGAAGAAAGCTTTTTTTTTTCTCTCTGTAATATGTTCCGGCTAAGGTTTGACTTCCTTCTTTTGAACATAATGAGATTTGAATCGCTGCTCAAAATCAGACGTAAACAAAGAAACATATTGCATAGGCATACCACAACTGCTGCTATTTGAGCAGGTTTCGCGTATGCTCGGAATAATTAAAATCGATTATAAAACTCCATTTTTTTTTTCTTAGTTTGATATAATTTAAATGCACTAAAACCTTCCCCAATAAATGCTCTACAAAATAGTGTAAATATTTCCAACATCCGTTAGCTATTTCTCGGGTTTTGTGGTTCAAATAAACAGACACTTTTAGGAGACTTCATTTTATAGAATGTATATAGATAAAATTTCATCCTAATAGACTGTAAAACAGAGTTTAAAGTATCGAGTTTTGTATATATGTTAGCCAGTCGTGCTAAACAGTTAAAAATTCATCGAGTATTTTTAGATTTACAAGTAAAGGAACATTTATTGCATATGTGAAAGTTTACTAGATTGGAGAATTATCGCCCTAAAAAAATTCCTGCCCTTTGGCAATAGAACCATGTATTTAGTATAGCCTAAGATTTTTTTTTGTCTGACTTAGTACATACAATTATTTCCAAGAACGTATTATTTAATACAAATAGCATGCTTCCAAAACGTGATATACATTCCGTCCAAGTCAAAGCAGCCAATAAATTAAAATAAAAATTGAACTTGGTAACCATCACTTTATGCAAACAGACAGTCATAAAAAGGACAATTGGTTAAAACAAGTTTAATATGAAATATTTTTTATTGCATTGGAATTTAAATAAAACTGACCTTCAAACGACAACTTCAGACTAAATAAATTGAAAAATTAAAGTGAAAATGGCATCTTAAGAAACCCCACTTGATGCAAACAACTATCAATCACGTGAATATAATGGATGGTTAGATTTTCGCACTTATTCATATTTTTATCACACAGGTCAATAACAAGTCATAAGAAATGTAAAAATATAAGTTTAAATTATATTTTACTACTAGTTTATTTAATTTGAAAATAGAAAATCCTACATGGTATATACACTATGAATATATATTATAGGAAAAGTGTTAAAATTCATCTTAAAAATGGTTATTTTTAAGATGATTGCGTAAAATATTTTTAGGTAATATTTCACGCATTTCCTAGGTATACTTAGTCAGCTGATAAATCCTTAAAATATGAGTGACTATTAATTTGAATATCACGTGTACAGGCAATGGCTTGATTCTGAATAAAATATTTTTATTGGCTGTTTCATTATTTACCAAAATTTGTTTCTATGTAGTATGCACGTCTTTTAAATAAAAGTCTTGTATATCGTCATCTTTCTTACTCTGCTTGAAAACTTGGCACTCAAGAAAATGTCTCGACTTCCCATAAAATACCTAAGTAACAAAATATCCAAAAAAATTTCCTATTACATACATTCCCCCCCAAAAAAGTCAAGGCATTTCCACATGTATTTCATATATTGTCAATAAGATATATAAATAAATAATTGATAAATAATAAAATAAAAAACATTAAAGAAATATTGTTCACTTCATTCATATAGATACATTAAAATTTATTTTAGTATTTAGGAATAATGATAGCTATAATGGAGAAAGGTAGAGGGATTCGAGCTTTTGTACGTCTAAGTTGACCACAGGCCAAGCAGAAAAAATTACAGCATTCGCTTGGTTGCAAGATTTTAACAAATTATTTGTTTTATTCCGCTTAAAAAAAATTGTAAAGAGTGTAGATTTAGATAAATGAGATATTATAATACTCTTTTTCCTATATATATATATAATTAAAATAATACTGACCTTCAAATGACAATTTCATGCCAAATAAGCAGATCAAAAATAAAAGTAAAAATTGCTTATTGAGAAATAACTGCCAATCATTAATATAATGCTCCTTTAGGTTTGATCTTTCAAATTATATATATTGATGCACAGGCATTTAAAATCGGCATAGTCTTTCTAAATATACAATCATGTAAATTTAAATTCGGTCGTCTATGCTTTTTGAAAATTGCAATTGAAATTTCTAGCTATCTTTTTCGCATCATAATTACACGCTAAGATAGGCTGACAAACATTTAGTCCATAGGCGGATTTGGTCTAAAATATGAAACATATCTATAATTTAACATGATAATAATATGAATACATATTTATAATGAAATCATAAACTAAATTTCAGCTATTCAGTTCATAGAACTGTTGAGTAAAGAAAAGCAATGAAATTCCTTCAATAAAAGTCTTTCTTAAGATTCATTTACCTTAAAATTATCACTTTTTACAAAGCATAATTTTGTACGATATTAAAGAAAAAGAAAAAAAAATTCAGCTATTTATAATTCAAATATTATTTTAAAAATAACCCATGTGCACATTTTGAGCCTCCAAGGGATACATGAGCCAATGGTATTATGGTTATAACAAATAAAGCTCCAATATAAACACACCCAAACAACTTTAATACAAGTAAAAATATATTTAGGCAATTTTTTTAAGTAGCTCATTTTCTGAGAAACATAAACACCAAAACTTTTAATTACCATATTTATGCGAATCTAATGCGTATCCCCATTTTAAAACTTTAAATAATAATAAAAAAAAATTGTTTGTCGGGAAATGTAATGCGCATCAATGGTATGAGGGATTTATTGAATCTTATTATTTTATAAATTTTAATTCTTATTTTATAATTTTGAATACTACATTTGGCCAAAAACGACGTGCATTAGATTCGCGTAAATACGGTATTCGTCAAACTCAAAAGAAATATTTTCATATTTCACATAAATAAAAATAATTTCTAACAATGTTTTTTTCTTTAATGTGCTTTCTTTTTAACGCAATCGATATGCTTCGATACACCATTTCTCAGAATCATTGATTAATAAGTCAATCAACAAACTGAAAAAATAAATAAATTGTAAGCTAAATTCGGAAACATCTTCACAAATACTATCAATCTCTGAATTTCAAATAATAGTTTATCACAATTTGAACAACTTTTTTCTTTTGGCTCTCGTAAATGAAATGAAAGCACGAACTTTGATTAGTCAGAGGGAAAAAAAATCTTGAAAACTCTGGGCCTTTAGCTTCTTTGATAAGTTGACCTATTTTCCATATATCATCAAAGTTGCATCTACTTTACATTATGCATGAACTTCATCTACATTCTTACAATTGTAGTTGGTGCATGTTCCGTATTTTTACAAACAAACATCATACTATTAAAACAACTTGTAAAGTTTTCCTCCATTATTATAAGCCTATCGCTGAACAATCTGCCGGGGGAATTTAAAGCAAAGACATCCGAAACCCATCAAGGGAAACAAACAACCGTCTAAATTCCATCACCTGTTAGGAAAAAAAACAAAATCCGCCGGAGTTCATCTCGATCAGGAAATACTTGGACCGATTCCTCATCCTGCGAATGCAAAGGATCCTCCTTTAAATAACTCGAGGACATCAAGAAACGGCAGAATTTATACACATCAAACTGCATCTCATTTGTACATTGCTTGAAGATGCAAAGCACAAAGAGATGCCGGACAAAGAAATCCAATACAAATCGAGATCGAATTTGACAAGGCCTGCTCACAGATTCCTTCTTTTGTTGATTCTTCCCCAACAGAATAGCATCCCTTCAATGATATTTATTCGCAGAATGACGGAATACGCGTGTCGAACATTCGTATGGAAATGAGCCTGGTTCAGAATTTCTTCTTCCATTTCCATTCTTACTGTAAAAATGCAAGTTTAAAGTCAAGTCAGCGTTTTCCCGACTCCCCTCGCATGTTGTCGAGCGAGGAAAAGAATGACCAGGTGCTTTTGTACATGAATTTTTCTTTCAGAGGGTGGTTTTTCTTTCTTCTTAACTATATTTTATGGTAAGGAACGTTTTAAAAAAGGGGTTCTGGTGTGGGTTGTTGAGGCGGGAAGATCAAAAAGTTCGAATAACAGCATATGGATGGCCTCATAAATTATGCATTTCACATCTTGAAATGTTATTATGATAGTAAATATAATAGTTCGAGATAAGCTTGCATTACAATATTTTTCAAAACATTTTGGTATTTATTAATACCTCTGCATATTCATATTAAAATATAAAGTTCATAGTCAAAAGTCAATAGACAAATAAAAATTTCTGCAATCACACAGGAAAATTCTATTCTTTATAGTATAACAATATTATACAATATTGTAGTTCCATTGGGATATTGTTCTAAATATTGTTGCACAATATTGTTCAATTGTACAATTAACAATTTTGTAGCGTTCATAATATTGTGGCATATTATGCATAATACTGCGGGATATTGTTCATAATACTGCGGGATATTGTTCAT